>OZ024905.1:101815479-101817801 GCA_964017125.1 Flabesymbios commensalis | reverse complement strand
AATACGGAATTAAATCTCACAAAAATTAACTTTAACAATCAAAATACGCCGCGTGGGGTAAAAAAAACAGTTGGTCTCATAATACAGCTTGAAAATACAATCAATGTTGCTGACCGTGTCTACATTACGTCACCATACTGCTTGATGACGTCAGGCTGGTTGATGACGTCATATACGTGTTGACGCGCGCTGGTTGATGATGTCATAGAGGTGTTGACGTGCGCTGGTTGATGACAAAACGGTAAGTGCCGTTGTATGACGTAATCAGATACGCATGACGTCATAAAAGAGGACACTTCTCTTTTTAAAGTTTAGCCGATAAGTTGCATAAGGCCAATTGCCTACTGTATAAACAGCAACATGTGCATTTATTCATTTTCACTGTTTTATTTAACCCTTGTCCTGCTATGCCCGGATATATACGGGGTTAAGGATGTTTTAGATCAATAAAAATATCACTTAATTTTGATAAAATAGTTTTTAATAGACGCTTTGTTGATCCAATAATTTAATTTTAGACATGTCTATTTTTCATAAATAGTAATATTTTTCGTCATTTGAAGCTGGAAATTGCGTTAGCAATTCCAGCTTCAAATGACGAAAAATACAATTGAAGCAATTCAGCAAGACAAGGGTTAAAACCTTTGAAGCGCCAAATAAAAATAATATATGCAATTTAAATTTCCACCCACTTGAAGTTGTGTCTCGCTGCCGCGACCCACAACTTCAAGTGGGTGGAAATTATTCATATTTGTTTAACCTGAGATCAAAAATTAGCAAATCTTGATTTCTAAAGACCCATTTATTTTCAAATATCAGTGATTTTATCGACTAATATAACAGATTGAAAACGCCTAAATCGCTCTTAGCGGTTGAAGGGTGAAAAAGTAAAAAAAAATGTTATTCCATTAAACAACATGAGAATATATATTCCGAAATATGACATGACAAAGTCTACTTTACGTCACATCGTGGTTCTTGTGACGTCATTTCCGTGTAGACGCCCGCTGCTTCATGACAAAACGGAAAGTATCGTCATATAACGTCATCACATAATCATGACGTCATAATAGAGGTCACATAAATCTCCCAAGTTCAGCTGAGGAGGTTGTCCAGTCTTACTGTATAAACAGCTATATTCCGTGCACATATAGTGCGGGTTTAATTTTTTTTTCTACATCTGACTATTGTATTCTACATTGTATAATTAAACACGATATACAATATTTTGATTCATGTAAATATGTTCATGTAGTTGATCTTAATCTTATGGACGACCATTTTATTATATTACCGGGGGGGGGGGGTAGATTTTTGTTCAGATTTTTTATTATAAGCAATGCCGCCGAAAACTACTTTTTTTTCCACGTTGGCTATAAGCAAAATACCCCCACCCCCCTAAAAATCTGGATGATTTTTTCTATCTGTGCCGCGTTTTTGCTGGTGCTACGAGCAAATGAAAGTTGTGTGAAATAGATGCCCGAGCAAAGCAAGGGTGATTTTTTTAAGAAAGTGTGATTAAATTATATATTTCTACACTTTTCAATAATGATTTTTTTCAAAAAGTGGGATTAAATTATTTTCTCCGCATAATTTCGAAGTTTATTTTTATTTCCAGGTTTTTCAGATATATAATTTTATAATAGCCTTTCAAATAACAAACTTATTTATTTCCAAAAAGTGCAGTCCCCCGCTATATTAATGCCCCCCCCCCCATATACACATCTCAGGATGAATATGTCCAGGGACATATCTGATAGGGATGTAGCGTCAACTAACAACCAAAATATAAATACATTAACAGAATGCTGTGTATTGTGATTATTTATGTTTTAACCTTTAAATTCATCATTCCGTGTTTTAAGAAGGTGACATCAATGCTTAATACTAACTGGTGGGTTAGTACTTTTAATTACTAAACCCAGAGAAAGTCTGAACACTTTGACAGCTGATACATAAAGCAGGTCAGAGTCTAGGGATTTGATGATTAATGACCTGTAGGGAAAGGGTTTGCTCCCTCCCCCCCCCCCCCCCCCTGGTCCACTGGACAGTCTCCGTGTACCACGTCCATTCTGTGTTGACACGTGTAGTTCTTCATGTAATGAGAGTTTAATTCCATCACCGTCTGATTATATGAATGATAGATGTATCACTGATCCATATACAATGTTGTTATAATGCTGTGCCAGCGTCGTAGACGATGGCACAACATTAAAACAACATTGGATCTTCTGAATATATGAATGATGGATGTAACTAGCAAACACCTAATGTAGTTTTAATGTTGGGCCAGCGTCACAGACGGTGACCAAACATTAAAAC
>OZ024905.1:101770479-101810479 GCA_964017125.1 Flabesymbios commensalis | reverse complement strand
GCTATTTTTAAAATAAAAATCATCGACTAAAATTGAACCTTTATCAGAACAAGGATACTAGAACTAGTGCTGTATAGTATCCTTTATCAGAATAAGGAGGTTATACTTCAGGAGATTTTTATCCACATTAAGTTTTATTGCGGTGGGAATTACGCCAGAGATTAAAATCTCGGTGAGAATGATGATCAGACTATTTATTTATCCATTAGGCTTTATAGATATATATATGTGTGTATACACACAAATATATACAATAATCGTACAAATATCTAATTGTACTATAAGTAAAATTGTGTACATTAGAATGTCGAATACAGGTGACCGACACCCTAACTAAGTTCGACATCCAGGATAGAATTTATATACATAGTAATTACACTTAAAAGTGAAATTAAATAAAAATATACTATACATAATTTGTGTTTCCCGCGCCAAAACCAAAGATAAAATAAATACATATTAGTATAATATAACTACTGTTGGGTGTTGGCCTGGGAGAGTTAACCCTCTACCTGGACGTATATAATTATATGTGCCATCTTGAAGATTTTAAATAAAGTCATTTCAATGAAAAACGACACCACTTATTATAATCTAGTGCTTTACTTTTTATATAAGACTTCGACAACGCGACTGCAAAACTAAAAAAATAATATAATTATGCAGTTGTTAACACGTTTTCTGTCCACAAACAATTCGAATTCCAGCTCAGACCCCTGGCGGCGGGTTATACAGCTAGGAGAGCTAGGTAATATCGGGAATTTAACTTCACATGACTCATCGCTCTCATTAGTTTATTCATGTAAACGTCCATAAACGTTGTGCGATTTCAAGGGTATTTATTTGATCAGGGAATTACATTAAACACGCTTATTTCCTAAATCAGGGATATTATCGTTTATTCAAAGTTGACAATTGAGTTGACAGTTCCAGCTTCTACTGGTGAAAAATGTCAGTTGTAATGCTTGATTAGTTCATATAAAATATGTAATGTAAAAGTGTTTAGTGTTATCATGTGACATATTTATTGCGTGTACTAAATTTACGTGGCAAATACGATTCATGAAATCCGAATTTTAGCCAAATTAATCATTCTATTTTTTAGACATGTCGTTCACACATTATAGAATGACATGTTAAATCTCTAGATAGCAATTAATCAATCTGCAGAAATAAAAATGGAATAAGTACGAGCCTTTTAAATCAATCAATTTCAACACATCATTTCCACAAGGACAGGCGTTCAGTCTGATTATATCTGAGTTCAGCCTCAAGCCACGAGTCTAAGCTGAGGTGTCCCTCTGGGTATTAGAATACCATCACCCTGACCACAATACTATTGATAATTGTCCATACACAAAACGTCAAACCAATGCAGCCAAACTGATTTCTATCTATACAACAATAATCTGTATCGATGACATATCGGACTTCTAAAGATTTCCAAAAGTTTATATCAAATAATTTCACTGTATCCTACTGTACAAAACATGTTAAATCTTCTTAAACGATATAATCATTGTGATGATTGCCATCTCATCTCAGTATTGATGATAAAATCACAGACGTCGTTTTATTCTATCCGATCTACAGAATTAACAAAACGGGCCTTGTGAAGCAAACGAGTGATAAAAAATTTATTAATAGATACTGTTTATATATCTCGTGACATACCAGGCCTTGTTTCTTCCCCATCCACGTGTGAAAGTCAGTATTGTGGGGAGCCTCCGTGACCGAGAGGTAGCGTGCTCGGCCTCAGACCGCCAGTGCTCGAGTTTCGAGTCCTGTGTCTGGAGGACAGTGTCATCTCAATCATCTCACCATCCTCAGGAGGTTCTCTTGGCCCAGTTTAGCCTATATGTGCACAAAGGTGGCCTAAAGCCCGATTCATTTCATTTTTTACCAGGCCGTGACTAGCCATAACACCATCGCAATCCTCGTTTACAGAATGACACGCTCCCATTGGCTGCCATTATAACTCCTTTATTTACTGTTTTATTGTTTATATACAAAACATGCAGATGCGTGGATGATTCCATTTCTTAAATCCTGTTCTCGGTTAAAACGAAAATGTGTTTTATTTAGTGCCTAAAAGATTAATGAGAGAGAACGAATCACTAACGGATCTGACACTGAAAACATTATAATCACATCAGGACTAACTGTCATTGAAAACTACTAAATGTAGAAAGTCAATGAAGGTAGAATATACAGTTATTTGTGGTAGATTATCATCTGTAACTGACTTGATTCTCTGATAATGGCTGTAAATCGGTCGAGATAACCATCTGATGACCAGGCTATCCTCATGTAACCTGGAGACTTCACACCTTGTGTATAATACCTGTCACCATAGGTGTCATCATGGAGATAGTAGAGTCCATGTGATGTAGATGTAGCTGGGAGTGATGGACGAAGGTTGGGTCAGTTTTGGTTGAAGGTCGGATATCGGTTAGGTTTATCTAATTCATTTATCTCATCATTTGTAATAGCGATCTTTTTTGTAGTGAATTATATTTAAACAAACATTACAATAACAATTAATTGACTGTAGTTGTCCACGAGCTCCTATATTTATTCCAGATTGTCAATATTTATTTTAAAATCTGTTTAATTTGTGGTCGCTTCAAATGGTCAATGAATAAGGAATTTTTGACATGCATATCAAAGGTTAATTGTATAAGATGTGGTGCCTCCAGCACTCAAAAAGTCGCTGTGTGTGATGAAGCATGATGGTGAGCGATAATATCAGCAAATGGGTGGAATATTCACACCTGAAAATAACGGGAACAGAATCATAGATGCTTCACCGCGCTTGTGTGAGACAGAGTGCGACGATATATTTATCGAGAGATGTAAAATATTATAGTCACCTTGGTATTAAAGGGTCGCCTGTGTCACTTTGTAAAGTTGTGGATACGACCCTTTAATATCTAGGTTTATTACCAAGATATTTGGTATTCTACTATATTTAAAATCATGCGTCAGCTGTCAAGAAACACTAGACTTTGACTTAGGCCTACATCTGTTTTAATTTTAACCCTTAAAGCGCTGACATACATTTTTATACATCATAGAGCCCAAAGGGTTTTTTCAATTTGAAATCATCATAAATATTTCAGTTATCTCTCTCAGATTCACTTTCATTCATGTTATGAGTCTACGATCATTGTGAACAGTTTTACTCTTACAGTGCGGTGATCAACTTTAGTCAGACGTCTTCAGACGTTAGATTAAGTCGATTCCCTCACTGTAGTCAACGATGCAGTAGTTTAAAGCGACACAGTATGATGACATCAATTTTCGTTTTTATTGTTGTAATGAAGTAGTGTATCCCACAGAGCATTCTTTAATTTTTTTCAGGAATTTCAGATTTTTAGAAACATTTTCTAACAATATTTAAAATAAACCGGTCAAAACCCAAACATACAACGAGTTCTCCTAAAAGATGGTTGAATGCTAGCACAGCATTGGGCCACAAGTTGATGCCGTCGGCCCAGCGTTGAGCAGACCATCAGTGCTGCAGGTGTGTCCTCCCATGTCCTGACTAGAAGACACCAATTTGCGGCGATTGCTTTGATCTTACCGTCCAAGACGTGGGAGTATGTGGTGTAAAGTGCTGTATATTGCTGACTTGTTTTGTTTACATGGCAATATACGACCTGGAAATATAACTATTTCACTCTTTTTCGGTGCTTCAAAATTGTTTCTTGACTTTTTTGTATTTTCGGTTAGGATCAGTAGGTTATATAGCTTCATATAAATTAAATTTTCAAAATTGACAACATTGAAAATGTCTCATCCCAAGGGGTCCCTTCAACCTTTTATCCGCTAATCACGACTTTTGTCGTTTTAAGCCGTTATATTATCCGATTAATCGTTGACTGCCTGTGAGTAACCAGGGTTAACTCTACGTCTCATGTTGTATAAAAATGTAAATACGAATTGTCCGGAGCTGTTTCGGGGAACAGCAATTCTCGTTTAAAAATTTACACAAATATTTGGTCATGCACTCAGAGACTACAGCACTATATAGTCCAGGCTGTTAGGGGTATTCTCTGTGCACTTTCGGAAGAAATTGCCATTTTTTTCCCAGATGATCAGTAACATGTACTCTTTCAATCCTGATATTGCGCAGTCAATTCTGACACGACTAACACCTAATTAACCTGTAATTAGTCACCATAATTAGCAAATTCTGGACAAAAATACTGAGAAAATACTATCTCGAAAATCGGTGGGTCGATTTGAATGATTTCAAGTTCTGTTATCTGTTTGGTGGATAATTGACACAACAAAAATATTTTTGAGATCATTCATTGTCAAGGTCACGTGATGTGTCGAGGTCAAAGACAAAATCGAGGAAAATTGGATAATTTCGGACATTAAATAGCGCATATGAAATGTTTCAAATTATCTAAAATTATTTGATATATTATTGAAAAAGCCCATCATCTGTAACCTTTCATTTGAGGGTTTAATGGAGCATTTATCTAAAAACCGGGGTCGTAATTGTTCAGACAAGTGGTCCCCCCATAAGTTGTCTTTTTTGCACAACTTATGTATCGTAAACGGATCAACGCTATGGTTTGAATTATTTTCTTTTAATGCACTGTACATTTTAATGTTGTACAAAATGTCATGCACTATTATATATTGCACACAGACAGACAGACAGATATTTTATTGACAGAAATAAAAGTCATTACAGACTTATTTGTCATAGTAATAAGAGAGATATATGTACATGTATATACAAGAATGTTAGTTTGTTAAAATCATATGAGTCAATATACATGGTATGATAAACAACTAAAATCATGTTAGGTGGCATTGCCATAATAAAAACTGGGTATTTCGGTGATACAAATGACTACTTCTTAAAATAAAATTAAAAGGCATAGCCAAGATAACATGGGGGTCTATCATTTTGCTTCCCGCACCAAAACCAGAGATAAAATAGCTACTATGTTTAATATACTAATTATATATAGTAGCAAAAAAGACACTCTGGAAAGCGTAGAAACCAAAAATATATACAGGTGCATAATTATGCTACAGTAACTGGAGTATGAAATAAGACAATGGTAAAAATTATATGGTATTTAAAAAATATATATATGTATATATAATATAAAGCAGTACAATTAATGTGGCAATCCGCGAAACAGGTAGCTCCGAGCCATGTGACCATGCAAGCACAGTCGCTATGAACTCCCTGATAATGACTAGTGGTGTAAACTTAACAACGTAATAACAGTACTACTACCGTAACACAATATATACATACTAATAAAAGTCGGACATTGTGGTTCGTCGACTGCCAACAAAGTATAGCATCAGAACCATCCATATTATCGAGTGTTGCAGACTTGTGATGTAATAACAATGACAATTACGGATAATAATTAAGTGTGCCATTCACGCAGGACATGGCACTCACACAATAACATTAAAGTTTATTTAATTAACTAGTGATTTATTACCTATATGGCCCTCGCACAAAAACAACAACATTACAGCTTATTTTAATTCACTATATTGTTTATTTCATACCATTTCACTCACGACCTAGTTAGTACCACATACTCGGAGTTACAATCGAAGAAAAACATTCCCGACCTCATAGATAAAATCAGCTGACTTAGCAACTCTGAAATCATCCATAAGGCCCCACCTCGTCTGATAACAAAGGCGATGCACAAAGGTCAATGTCATTTGATAACTTCAAGGTCAAAGTCAAGGTAATATTCGAAATGTATTTAGAACCTGGTGGTTTTCTTTATGATGGGCGTATATGACATGGGATTATTCAATGTACCATAACATGTTTAATGCCAATTTCAATTAAATGATAGGGTTTATTTCAACGTGAAAGTATGTTTTTATCCAAGCAATACAAAAATAGATTCGATACTTGTAGTGCATACATCATGGCAAAATAGCCCACGTTGTGAACTTGTCAATTTAACGATACAATCCTTGATGCAAAATATTGCTAGGTTATTCAAGCAAGTAAAATTATCCTACTGGGACCTTTAACGTTTGTCAATATTGTGCATATTTATACACTGCTGAAAAGCAAATATGACAGCTTCCAAAGGCTCTGGAAAACAACACTAAACTGGAAATCTTACTCAAATTTGTGCAGCGTTTAAATTGAATCTTTGTGCAGCATTCTTGATTATTGTCATTATGATCAGTGATTCTCGGTTCATAATATTGATTTCTGATGCAGACCTGCAGGGACAGTTATTATTGTTTTAAATCTACTTTTTTTGTAATATTAACTGATCTACACGAACAAAGTAAACTTGAAAGATAATTGTGCACTAAGCAGTCTTTATGAAGAATGTGTCCTTACTGTGCATACTGACATTGCAGGGTGAGGAGAAAGTATGTTTGTATGCTGATGAGTGTGAAAAAAAATATCCTAACATTCAGCATGTTAAAGCGCTATGATACTATTCCAACAAACCATCCAGAGAAACTACACAGCCAATGGTAAAGAACGCGTTGATATGTTCAACAGCTTCCACCTCTCCTCCAATCCCCAAAAGGTGTGATAAAATTTGCCTGCCAAGCAAAGAGTTATAGCTGAGTGCATTTCAGTTTCGTGAAAGCACTACCGATCAGCTTCTCAAGTATGAAAAAACATACAAATCTTTCCAAGACTGACATGAGATGAACAGAAATCCATCTTGGTTGCCAGTTTGGATGATGGTGCATGTGATCATATCACTACATTCCTTAACGAGCCGATGCATTCTCCTTATGTCATGTATGTTGAACGAGAACTCTCTTCTATAAAGTGTGATGGTGTTGTTAGAGATACTGAGTGAAGTGCCAAGGCTACACCACTTTCTAACCAAGGATTGCTGTGCGGACCCAGCTAACACCTATACAATTTTTTTTATTATATGGGATATGAAAACACCTCTTTCATGGCAGGATAAGTAAAATGTCAGCATAATAGTAATGGTCAGTTTATTTCACCCCACCATATCCCTCTGCAGTCCCGTATGTGAAAAATGATGTAGCGCTTGGCTCAGGGTCTATTGATGACACCAAAATCATTGCAGAATTTTTGTGTCTCTTTATTCAAAACCGTGTCATCATCCAAGAATGTAAACCAATCTTATCCGGAGTGTCTTTATCAATTTTGCAATCGCAGTCCAGGATGTGTGGCCGTAGTGTGATATTCAGTTTGCGTAACCTATTGGCACTGGCATGACAAATACTACAAACCTTTCTCCCTTCTCCAGTTCACCAGTGGGAATTCTCGATCTCTTGCTGACCTGACATCTCTATGGCTCGTTGTAGATGTTGTGGATCCCAGAGATTTAAATCTCGATAGGCCTATGTGAGAGGAGCTCTCACACCTAATCAAAGTGATACTGACAAATCAAAACCTACGAATTTAAAATCAGTTTTGGCTATTTCAGGCCAGTGTTGTTTGATGTGTGTGTTCCGATTATTAACGTGGCTTATTTTGTACTACCCTCCACGTGTATGTGGGTGTATACTATGAATGTTTTGTTACCCCGCCGCCCTCGTCAAAGACAAGGGAAAAAACGTCGAAGTCAGATGTTCCAGCTGATTATTGCTTTCTAATAAATGTTTTATGCATCATTGATTGTGTTTGACAAATGATGTTCAAACTATGTGATATTTTGCCATGGACGTAAGCCCTACAAGTATCTAATATATCAATTGCTTGGACTATATTTCACTATTACATTGACACTGACCAGGTAATATAATTAAAATTGACCGATTGATTTTTTTCGTGCGTCAGAAGGAAGCACAACGAAAAGGAATTCATCTGGTCTCAAATCTATTCCTAATTTCACTTTAATTTTGACCTTGAAGTTTGCTTACCCTTGACCTTTATGTTATACGAAATAGTGCATAAAATGTGGAACATCATTAGAAATGTTTTAAAAGAAACTAAATGAAATAGACTGAATTATTCCTCATATGACAAACCATACATGAGGCAGCTGTGGTATAGCTAACCCATAAGTGGATCACTTTCGGAGATACAGATTACAGTAAGCCATCAAATTAAAGCTGGTGTAACGCAATAACGTTTTATTTAATGTGAAATAATTATATGTACTTTGAAACATTTAATATGAGCTTTTTTATTCAGAATTTTTAAACTCTGCTCACATCTGATCTTGACTAAGCAGCATCACGTGACCTTGACCACTAATCATATCAGGAATATTTTTATCGTGTAGGCTATACATTAAATAAATAACACAACCAAAGATCCTTAATATCGATCTACCGATTCTTGAGATATTATTGTTTTGTATTTTTCAGTGGTTTTGCTAATTATGGATACTAATTAGATGTTAATTAAGTGTTAATCGTGTCAGAATTGACTGCGCTATATCAGGATCGAAAGACTACGCGTTACTGATCATCTGGGCAAAAAATTGTAATTTCTTCCAAAAGTGCACACACTCGCTCTATTTTGACAGCCTGGACTAATAATAGGCCCTACTATCTGTTGTTGTGGCTCCAGGATAGCTGATTGGTAGCGTGGTTGTACTCGACACAGAAACCGCGGGTACCGGGATCGAGTTCACCTGCAGCCGATATCTTTCCTTGGTGCACACATATGCAGTGACCCAATGTGTTCGTGGGATAACGACAACCAATTAGTGCTGCATCAAAAAACATATAAAAAATAAAGAAATTAAATGACCAATATGTTAAAGTTGACATGCAAACGGCTAATTAAACCTTATATTATATTTACTTTGTTATTCCTTTTCGCAAAATGTATAACATAGAATAGTCATATGTTAGGTCAAATTCAACAAGAATAAATTAACAGTTTTTCACAGAAAGAACGTGTGATCTTTAGTTATTTTTCAAATAATAATGATTGCAGTTGGGTATTTGAAAATGAGATCCTTTGTATTCCCCTTAAATGTGGAAGACATTCTCATCTCATGATAAATTAAAATCAGCAGTAATATCTTGGTGTTAGGGTTTAAAGGGTTTGAATGTATAAGTCCTGTAATATCCGGTGTCAATCAGGCGTCACACCTACCAAACCTGCTAAGTGCTCTATGAAGGTTATAACCATAATTATGACGTAACCAGGGATGGAGAAGATGATAATCTAGTGTTGAGTTTCTACTGACTTGAATTGAAAATTTTTGAAAGGAAATTAATGTAAAATTGCACAATATATAAAAAAAACATCCTGATATTTAATTTGAGATTGGACGTTTAAAGAAAGCATGTCGTTTAATTTTATCTTTCTCTCACTTAAACATAACACATATACTGTATATAAACAGCATTGGAGAGCATAGGGTGCTATCTTCCTTACTGACATACATGTATGATACATGATGTGAACTTCTGTCTTTCACTATAATACCTTGATTTGAAAACTTCATTTTTGTATTTATGAACAAAGATTCATTTTTGAAAGGAATCGATGCAAATTTGTATAATCTAAAAAAAAAATCCTGAGATTTAATTTGACATATTATACTTGGATCTTTAAAGAAATCATGTCGTTCTATTTCTTTAGCTTGATTATAATAAAACTATCCGGTTGCTATGACGATTTAATGAGCTAATAGAGATAGGTAACATTACAGTTGTTTTCTAGTAAAACACATCCCTGGAAATGTAATGTGAATATACAATGTAGAATTTAATATAGACATACTGTATCGTTGGTGTCAGTAAATCTTCGACTTATAATATTTACTTGTTTCTGTATAATTATATCATCGCAAACACCTTTATGTGTTGTAATAAAGAATGCAATTAATTTAACAAAATCGATACATCATATAAAATCTCAACGAATTCCGATTTGATGCATTGTGGCATAGTGCATATAAACAGCTTTGGCGATCATATGGTGTTATCTTCCTTCCTGTCATATGATACATGATGTGAACATCTACCTTTCACTCTAATGATTTCCTCTAGATAAATGTAAGTGTGTGGGTGGAGTGGGGTGGGGGTATTGACCCTTCCGCCACTCCAGTGATGGCTGTCATATGATACATGATGCAAAGTGCTTCCTTTCACTCTAATGATTTCCTTCAGATGGTTTTAACATCTCAGTCAGTAAAAAATACGCGTGTGTTTGGAGGAGGGAGGGGGAATATCAACCCTTTAAACACCCCTGTCGCTTATATTACATGACATATTTTGAATCAAAATCATTGAAGAAAAAATCATATATTCTTTAAAATGGAAAGCATTCTGATTTTTCATTTAAGATGTTATCTATGAAAATTTTATAAAATCTGGTCATTTTATTCACCTTACATCTCAAGATGAATAAAGTGACAATAAATCCCTTTATGCTGAGGGATACGATCTTGATAGTAAGCGTTATTGACAAGACTGTGATCCCCAGCCGACAGGGGTAGAATGGTCACCAACGAAAGGGGTAATTAACATGATCACTATGGAGACGACAGGGGGGTAATGAGGGGTGAGAAGGAAATGTCAACAGTCTGCTCCTGAAACGTAGATTCCCACTGAAACTGACTTGCTACAAATGATAAATCTTTGTTACGAATCAATTCCAATAGGACAGTCACAGCGACATCAAGTTAACAATAGACAAGACAAGACTATTCTACAGGGGTATAAAGTTGTGCACCCCACTTCACATATAACACAATTTAAACTTACAAGTTACATTCAACTTTTATACAGAATCTTATTAATATACATACTGTGAATATTTAATTTTACTTAACAAGAAAATTATATATGATAATAAGCGAAACAAGAATACAGACAAGTTAAATATTGAACTGTGTGGTCGAATATTCTACCCCTGACCAATGCAAGAGTGGCTCAGTTTGTCACATGACGAGATCGGTCATCTGTTATTTAGATTGGGGGTTAGAATACAATATATATACTTGTGCACTATGATCTATGTTAACTACTATTATAATGCTGATTTACAATAAATAATATATAATACAATGATTGTACATTGAAGGTACATCAAATCGATATATAAATGAACATAAAAAAAATTATCACAACTTATTATGTACTTCAAATGCTGGTGTCACAAAAAATGCTTGATATAATCGTTTGAGCAGCTTTTCCGGTGAAGGTTTTCATTGCCAGAAAAATCTGGTACAGATCTCTAACAGTACAGCGTACCCCGCCCCCTGTCTGCTATCTTGGAATCTGTATTAAGGTCAATGACCTGTGACCTGAAATCAATGAGGTGTGACCTGACCTAGATACAATCTGACAATCTACAGCAGGAATGTGACATTAACATGACCGGAAGTGCATAATGGACCAATCACTGAGTAGGGAGATATATAGACCCAGCAAACATAGCAAATTAACCCTATGTTGTTTTAATGCTGGCCAGCGCCGAGGACGGTGGCCCAGCATTTAAACAACACTGGGTCAACGTCTCGTGTTTTATCACGAGATGGTATCACAACATGAAATATCGCTGTACCTTCAAAAATGACAAGGTGTAAATGGTCAGCCTCAAATGACGACTGCGAATCTGCAACAGAACAGTTTATGTTGAATAACATCACATACTATAACGTTTACAGTTTTAAAATGATCTTGAAATGATAACTTTACTTTAGTAAATATTAGAGAATATAATTTCGCTACATCTTTACCAATGTACAAAATAATGACGCGGATCTTGAATACCTTACAGCCGGAAATAGCTTAACTCTTTAAGTGCTTCATTACTACTTAACATTTCCCTTTCATTTGAAGTTGGCATTGCTCACGCAATTGCCAACTTCAAATGAAAGGAAAATACCTCCTCACTTAAAAATTAACCCTGCTAAATTTCACAATGGGGGCTTCACTCAAGATTTAAACATGCATATTTGTTGAATTTCTGTCAAATTTTAGTTGTGGAAAAACAGTATGAATGCGCTTAAAAGAGTTTTTTCTATCTGTCAGCTCTGCTCAGATCTGAGCTGAAAGCGACGTATCGATGTCACACAAACCGTTTTGAACTCGTTGGATGCTACATTTTCAGGAAGAAATATAAATGTAAAGTAAAAAAGGAATTATTTGTCAATGTGAATTATATTGATGCAGATATATGCGTCACTAGGGTGTAAAGGGTTTATTGAATGAAAACAGCGATGACAGACTTAACCCTTAAAGCGCTGAAGTACTTTTATTTAAACCAAGAGACCAAAGGGTTTTTCTCAATTTGAAATCATCATAAATGTCTTAGTTGTCTCTTTCCGCTTCATTTGAATACCTATGTTATGGGTCCACGGCCAATATAAATACCTTAAAGTTCTTGGAAATACCAAGGAATATAGAATTCTATATTCCTTGGAAATCCTTTACTTTTCCAGTGCGGGGATCGACTTTAGACGTCAGATTCTGACGTCTAAAGTCGATCCCCGTTAGACATCAGATTTTGACGTCTAAAATCGGTCCCCGCGCTGAAAGGGTTAAAAGGTTATGGATTAATATAGTACATAAAAGGTTAACAACACTAAGATATCGATACTATATAAACCTTATTAGGTATAGTTCAAGACAGGTTAGTTTATATATTATAATTATGACAAATATAGTAAAGTGTTCAACAAAGAGGGTTTTTTACGCTGGAACCTTCCATGACCTATGAGGGGTCGATGTAGAGATCAAAAGGGCCAACCCAGCAAACACGGAGCATTTGTATAACATTTGTGCAACGTCGGCCTAACGCCTTCGACGTTGGTCTAACATTGTACGAATGTTATACAAATGTTTTGTGTTTGCTGGGAACCACTCTAAAATATCAATACCGACTAATTTAATACATCTTGGTCTATAATCACATCACGTGGTTTTATTTTGTAAAATATCAAATTTCCTAAATTACCACCTTGCCCGTGCACAACAATCAGACCTTTTATTCCCAGTCAGCTCACTGTGAACAAAAGGCTGATTCCGTCCTGGATTCCGTTTTACAACCAACACAAATATTCCTGACAATAACATTTAGCGCTCAGTTGATTTTCAAAAACTTGACCATTCACGCGTTAAAATGATAAGTGATAAATTTGTAATTCAATCCACTTGAAGTTGTGTTGTTCGCCACGCGAATATATGGGATATATGGGGTATACATATCTATATCTATACCCCACTTTATATATTTACTGTTTTTATATATTATGTTGCCCCCTTCCTCCGTCACCTCGCTATGATGTGTAGCTGATGATGACCGTCGTCAGACGGATACCTTATTATAACAAGAAAAACACGACCATAAAAGTACCTTTCATGATCAGCAAAATCACCTAGAAACGTGCAAGAAACGTGCCGAACTCGGAAAAGCAACCATAAAACACATTAACGTTCTCACGGCTATAAGCAATGTTTTGTAAATATCCGTATGCGAATAATGTGATCTCTTGAAACTTGGTTAAATAGTATTTGCGCAGATGCATATATATTGTTATTTTTCTATCTTTCGGTCAATTGTTTTGAAATATTTGTGATTTTAGTAATATTTGTATTCTAATGCCGTTAATCATGGTCAGCACATTGAATAAAAAATAAAAATATTAAACGCAAAAAAACCGTATTTATCTTTTAGATTTATGTTTTTCAATGTGTTTAATCAAAATAGTATTTCTTTACATTTTTTATTTAATTAGCTTGTGGAATTACTTTTGTAATTTTATTATCTTGCAGTTTTTTCATCTCTATTTGTCTGTATATTTCTATGTTTCGATGTGTCCCAGTTTCATTGTGTTCCAAGTTTCATTGTTCGCCTTTAAATTGAAGAATATGTTGTGTATCTTGATGTTTGGACATTTTTAAACTCAAACCTGATCTCAAATTATTACATTTGATTAAAACTCGTTTGTCATGTAAATTTATAACAATCTAGACCTGAATATATTTGTAGCTAGCATGTATCTGTAATGGTAACTCTTATAATATAATTAGCAACAGAACTATATGGTACCGTCACAACGTGATCATAGTGTAGAGGCTTCTGCAGAGATTAGAGGGTCGTGTGAGCGCTGCCACAGAGACTGAAAGGTTACGTGACCTAAAGAGTCACCTGGTGAGCGAAAATGTCCCTAAGTCACGAAGTGATTTCTAAGAGTGGGAATGAAATAGTCCTGATGATAGGGTTAGTGAATATTATCCTATAAATAGCGAAACAATGACAATAAACTCACATAAATCATTTAATGTAAATACAAAACGTTTCATTAGCCTAAAATACAGATGTTTCTTTAAATAGTTTCGAAAATGGAGTGCTCTCTTTGTCACCATGTTCATAATTAGAATAAGTTACTATTTGCTATAGACAGTTAGGCATCAGTCATTATTTTGAAACGCTTTTTAGTACTCTTAAAACATCTCGACTTATTTCAGCTGGTTTATGAATGCCTAGCAACTTTTCAACCTATTATATGTAATATGTGAACAAACAACGTCTAAACGACATTAACAAACAACGAGGTCACCATAGCCGAGCTGAGAAAATACATGTATCAAAAACTAGTAAAGCCCTCTACATTGCTATAATTATGTTCCCAATGTCTTTAATTTTACCCGACAAACACAAAACATTTGTATAACAATTGTACAATGTTTGATCAACGTAGAAGAATGGCGTTCGAAAACTAGTGATAACGTTTTCAATTCGAATTTTGCAGACAAAAAAGTATGTTTTACTCCTTAAGTTTTCCCATTAAAAATGTTAGGTTTCTAAAATGAGTATTTTATCTCGATCGCAGCACAACATAATTATCTAATAAAATTTGGTTTGTCAAACAACAACTTTACTTTTTATTTGAGCTGAAATAATTTTTCCGCTTATTGTTTTGTTTTTAGTGAATTTTCTTTTGCAGCATAGCCAAATGTAACTTACGAATGATATATAATATTTTATTATTTTGTGACGTACGCTAATGACAAATCATGATTGGCGCACTTTGTGGGGGGGGGGGGGGTTGAGGGTAAATTAAACTATTTTTTTATTGGAGGTAAGCTGTTGGTGTTTCCCGACTATATATCCATTATACGCTCGTGGGGGGCGTAAGGGTGATTAGCCCCAGAAAATAAGCTGAGTGACGTCATAGGTCAGACAGGTCACGCGTGCGCACTATCTCACATCCGGTGTGCCCCCTCATCGTATGTCACTTGGGATTATGTTGCGCACATATTAATGCCATTATTCATGTCAGCGGCTCTCTCAGATCAGTTCACGTTGTTGGGAGGCGCTGGTCTGGGTTTATTTGAGCTGAGTAATCAATGTTGACAGCAGGAATCTGTAGGTTCCTTTCTGCAAATGCAAACAACAGTAACTAGACTACTCACCTTATAAGTAATAAACACTTAAAGCGCTGAATATTTTTATAAAAAACATGGGAACCAAAGGGTTCTTGTCAATTTGAAATCATCATAAATGTCTTAGTTATCTCCTTCTGATTCATTTGAATACCTATGTTACGGGTCTACAACCATTAGAAATATTTGTACTCTTACAGTGCGGGGATCGACTTTAGTCGTCAGAATCTGACGTCAGTGGACGTCAGATTCTGACGACTAAAGTCGATCCCCGCACTGTAAGGGTAAGGCCTATAATACTGTCTGTCTTTGCCAGGCAGATAGTATAAATGAGAAAAGGCAAACAATAGAAACTGTAGAGAAGGGGACGTTGCGCAATGGCAAGAGCGCTTGACTGCCTCGCCAGTCATGCATGCGTCCCGGTTTCGAACCCCGCTGTTCCCGTGTGGGGTTTTCAGAGAAACGGCCTTGTTTCTCCCTTCTCAATGTGACTAGACGATCACGTTAATAGCGGCCTCGTCGAGTTAAGGTTGAGACCAGTGTATCGATGTTAATTTCGCGCAGGGCCCCGCGCTGCGCGCTCCTCACACATAGAAACTGTTCACTTTTCAAATAAACAGTTCCTGCTGTTTTTCTTTGCAGAACGTTAACCTTATCTTAGTACTTAGTATCTTAGTACTCATGTCGGATTTGTATATGTTACTTTGACATGTATATGTAGAAGGCAGTAAACTGCTTACTTGACTGTTCCTTGCCCTTGTATCACAGAATTAGTTTGTATGTTTTAATCATATCGGACGCGCAACTGATATTTTTTTTTTCGAATCGATAAATGTTAAAGTTTCTCGGCGCTCATAGAACTTTGTTTTTTTCAAATTTGATTTTTAATTTTTTTAAGAAATTAAATCCATGTCTTTCTGATTTTCCAAAATCAAATTGATTGAAAATTATCTGATTTATATAAAATACTCCAGTGTGGTATTTTTTTAAAGTTAAGTTATAGATTATATAGATTATACCATTTTCAGACGAAGTATAGTACTCCGTACAAAATCAAAAGGCAGTATATTCTTTTTTAATGTTAGCAGATACAGCGTTTTACTTTGCAGAGCAGTACTTCTGACCAATCATCAGTCAGAAGCTCTGTCACGTGACGGAATCATCTAACCACCCCCGTCATTCATCTGATATTTAGATAGTTGAAGGATGCCACACTTTGTTTCAATTTTCAATCAAACGAACGAAATTGTTTTACATCAATCTAAAAATGTAGGGTCAATGTCTTAGTTAGCTCTTACCGCTTCAGTTGA
Organism: Flabesymbios commensalis; assembly: GCA_964017125.1. Classification (NCBI taxonomy): domain Eukaryota; kingdom Metazoa; phylum Annelida; class Polychaeta; order Terebellida; family Flabelligeridae; genus Flabesymbios; species Flabesymbios commensalis. The sequence continues at coordinate 101,793,851 of OZ024905.1, read as the reverse complement.
ATACCTCTGTTATGGGTCTACGACCATAATACATATTTTACTCTTTTAGTGCGGGGGTCTACGTTCGACGTCAGAACCCTCTCAGCACGTCGGAATCTGACGTCAATAGACGTCAGATTCCGACGCGCTGGAAGGGTTAACGGATGAATGGTAGATTTCTGTTTATTTAGTCATACTCAATATTTTCACCAGTTTGGATCGCCGCTTTTTGCTTTAAGCATACATCGTTATGTGTGTGTAAAACATATGCGCATGATTCGAATCCAGCTTCTGTATATTTATAATCCACATGATTACCGACTATAAGCCCCCGATGTACCACACTTGATCCCATACACATCTGCATATCGTGGTGTATTCTGTTCGTTTAAGCATTTGATCTGATACTCGTCTCGCGTGTTTGATGCCATTGTCCACCAGAAGAGGGGGCTAGCATACATCGGAGATAAATCCTTATCCTGCGGAATTATAATGGTGACTACACTGTCCCCATTTAAACACACACTGCTACGGAGTGCAATGGTGACATGCTAGCGGAATTTCCAGCTGCAAATCACGAAAAACATTACATTTTGTAAAAAAAATGAACATCCTACAAACTGAATTATTTAAATAACTGAGAATCTACAACAAGCGATTTTATTAAATTCAGTGACATTTTATATTGTTTGAAAGTTGTTGGAATATATATTTTCAGCCCCGGCAAAATAAAAGTTTAACAATATGACACCACTCGGTTTCAGCTCTGCACAGTGCACGGCTCATATTTCAATGAAGAAAAAAACGTGTATAGTATCGGCCATCATAATGATAAAAGCTTAACAATATGACACCACTTAGTATTTCCTCTGATCAATTGAAGTTTACAAACAGCCAGGGATAAGCAGCTTACTATCTGGTGTGATATTACACACACCATGCGGGCGGCTGATCTTACCGACTGTGCCTTGGTGGCCTTATGTCTAAGCTTGGTCCGTGTTCTCGTACAAGTTGCGATATATCGTAGGCTTCTGATTGGTCGAGATGGCCATCTCGACCAATCAGAAGCCTACGATATATCGCAGCTTGTACGAAAATACGGGCCAAGCCAAGTATCAAATATGAAGCTTAATGTTTGGAGTGATATTACACGGCGGCTGATCTCTGATGGCTTATACAGTGTACCTTGGTGGCCTTATGGCTAAGCTTCTGAGAATCAAATATAATGTTACACTGGCTATACCGCCCGCAAAGGCCTGCTCACTTGAAAAGAATGCAACTACTGCTGTTTAACTTTGAAGTCTTAGCTCACTAAAGTTAGAAAGACTGAAATAGGATATGTGGACCGTACGTTGAAGAAAAAAAAGTCCCAGGAATAAGGTGTGTGCCTTTATGCGAAAACGTCATTCATGGGACTAGTGTTGTATAAAATGTTATATGTGTGTTTTACCTGTGATGCAGATTCACGTCTCAGAGGTCGACCCTTACGCGCCTATAGTCTACAGCATCTAACATATTCTGATGAAATTACTTTATGATAGAAAAACAACATACCTATAGAAATATTTATGTCTCAGCTTTAATTTAATACAATTATTTATAAGTATTCTTAAAAATGGGTATTTTTTATTTGGTCACAGTAAATGGGACCGTTATGAGATTTCTGGTCAAAAATGGCATCAAATTGAATTATTTTATTAGGTCTAACTACAGCCACCTACTATATAACCACACCTACTGCACATAACTAACGCTAACTAACACTTCGGGCGCTGACGGTCTGAGGCCAATCACGCTACCTCTCGGTAACGGAAGCTCCCCACAAAAGTGAAACTTTACCATAGTGGTGCTCGAACCACAATTTCGACTTTCCAAGCAGGCATCTTTAACCACTGCACCAGGGCCCCCGCCGTTCCTCGCTGACGAGACGTTTAGCAAATGATGGCTCAAGGATGAATAATCGACGTTAACCTTTTAAGCCCTCACGATGCATTAAAGCATCATTTTACATCCCTGAAAGCAAGACTTAATTTACCTACAACTAAGGGTTATGGAATGAAAATTTCCATGAAACTCCTTTACCAATACATAGTAATTTTCTTTAATTTTTAATCATCTTCGTCCACTGCAAGTCGAGAATTGCGACAGCAATTCGCGGCTTGTAGTGGATGAAGATGACTATGGTAAATTCAGGCTTGAAAGGGTTAAAGGTGGACAAACATTAACCCTTTCAGCACTAGGGTCGAGTTTAGGCATCAGAATCTGATGTCTAAAGATAGAATTGAAAGAAATAAATATTTATATTATGGCCATAGACCCATAACAGAGGTATTCAAAGTGTTAACCAAGACATTTATGATGATTTAAAAATGAAAAAACCCTTTGGCCTCCATGGTTTATACATAAATATTTCAGCGTTGTAAGAGTTAAAACAGCATAAGCTGAGCATCTTGTGTTCACTGGGTCATAAAATAACAAGATTTGGCCATTGAAGACAAATCCATCAGATTTATTTATATTACATACACCTATTAAGGTATAACTGCGTCACTAACTCTCCCTGAATTGGAGTTAAAGTGTCGAGCGCATATATAACGATTCAAATAATAATGAAACTATTCGTTTAGAAAGTGTGTTGATACAGACATTGAAAATTTAAATATTTATGCTGTTATCGTACCGTGCAAAGCCAGAAGAGAGTAACTGCTCACATGAAAAGCAAGCAGCTGCTGCCTTTTGGCTTTGCAATAAGCAGAAAAGCGGTGAAAATAACTTGATTATTCTCTGATAATCCCAGATAAAAGATAGGCACTCCAATAATACAAACTGTCAAGTAAACGTTTAACCTTTTCACTACCATACATGACGGAAATTTCCGTCGTCATTCGTCAATGAACGTAACCATAAAATGACACAAATTTTCGTCAAATATATACTACATTTATGTATTTTTCGTCATTTGAAGCTGGAAATTGCGTTAGCAATTCCAGCTTCAAATGACGAAAAATAGAACTCCTACACCAGTATATCTGGATCCTGGTATGCACCCCGGCATGGAAGTCAAAGGGTTAATTGATTTATTTAAAAAAATAATACAGCTTAAATTATTCAAATCTATGAGAATTTCTTTTAAACTGACCTGACTGTTGGGCATAGGCCTACTACTCTTTGATAATTAACGTCGACTGCAAATCACTATTTTGTTTGACCGGTGTCCGGTGTCTGGCCGTGATGACCTGGTCATAGAAGGTGATTTTAACTTCTGACCCTGATTCTCCATGACAGCACACTGTGTAAGATTCTCACGCCTCTCATGACGACACGCAGGTTAACCCTTGTCCTGCTAGAGTCAAGTATATACACTAACCTTTGTACTGATACTGCCATGTCCAAACCTTATCAAACAAGTTTTACAACAGTCAATATTTCACAGGAATTGCTGAAATATTTTGCGGTATATAGCTCATAAAATAATTAGGATTTGAAGCTCTAGATTTTTAAAGTTATATATGTTTCGTCATTTGAACCTAAAATTGCTAATGCGGTTTCAGCTTCAATAAAAGATAATACAATTAGGCGTTGGCCCGATTCTTGAGAAACGCTACAAATGATTGTCCAGCATTGAGCCAGCATTGTACCGCTGTTTGGTCTCGGCTAATGTGCCACCATCGTATGATGGGGTCATGGCACATGACGTACGCTAGTTACTGAGAACAACACTGATGAAAGGGGTGTATGGCCCTGTGAAAGGTAACTTAATCTATTAGAAATACCAGTAAGCCTATAATATATTTCTTTGAAATACCAATAAATAAAACACTCAAAAAGTTCCCAGCTATGCAAGCGAAGAAACCTGCCATGTGGACACACTGCTATTTGTATGTTCTTAATAGCGAAATATTACGTTTGCATATATCATAGTTGCATCATTACACGTTTGCTTGACGGTCATTCCACACAGTGTCTGGCTCCTCTCACCTGGTGATGGTCAGAGTCACCTGGTGGTGGTGAGTGTCACCTTCACCTTGCTCATCCACAGGGGTCAGTTACAGAGGTCAGTCTGCGGCTTGACCACAGGTGATTCCTGTCTGACCAGAGGTCATCTTAGGCTGGCCAGAGGTCATCTTAGGCTCACCAGAGGTCATCTTAGGCTGGACAGGTCAGCTTTCATGGCGGTGTCTATTTCACGGTGCTGACCGGTTGATTGTTTTATGTTCACAGTTGACCGCCACCTCAGATGACCATATCAGATGAAACCACTCCAGTGAATACGAGACGCTGGGCCAGCGTTGGTTTGACGTTGTCCCAGCGTTGTAGACCTTATCACCACCACCACATCACAGCAAACACGAGACATTGAGCCATTGTTGGTTCAATGTTGGGCCAGCGTCGTGGACGGTGGACCAACATTGAATCAACAATGGTTTAATGTTGTAGAATTTATCGAGCAGGGGCCCTGGTGCAGTGCTTGTCTGCTTGGAAATTCGGAGATCGCGGGTTCGAGCCCCACTCTGGCTTTCATATTTTAAAGAAGCAAAAGGTTTATTCCTTGCTCACTCGTAAAGAGTGTCTGGTGCGCAGTGTCATATCATTCATCTCACCATCCTCAGGAGGTTCTCCTGGCCTAGTTTAGCTTATGTGAGCAAATGTGGCCTAAAATCCCATTTATTTCATTTCATTTGTAGACTTTATCACCACCACCACCACAGCATGCACTATTCATTTCCCGGCAAACACGAGGCGGTGGCCTAATATTGGTTAATAATGGATCAGCGTCGAAGTCGATGGGCCAACATTAACCCAACATTGGGCCAACAACTCGTGTTTTCTGGGTAATTCCTCCTTTACTCATCACGTGATCTCAGACAATGAGATCACACAAGATCAACATGCTTTGTTTTCATTTGCTGTCGTAACCTATTGACCAATCAGAATGCTTAACCCTATGATCACTGAACTACACACTCTTTGCACGAGTTGGCGCGTAAACAAAAGTCCCAACAAAATAGTTCAGTTTTGGTCACTGTGTGGCGTGTTGTCATTGAAAAGGTAACATGTGTACACATACTGTTGATTCCCTGAGCCACACGCGGCACCGTCGAGCTTCGTGTACACTCATGTACGCATCGGTGGTGAATGCGAATCATTAGTTGCTATTTTTACATGTATCGATAATAGATAATTTCGGAATGGTTACTTCACCCAGATGTAATACTGTTTACAGTATTGAATTTCCACTCTGTCAGAAATGACGCACTTCATATGACTTGACTTGACTCAGAAAATTATTGGTCGATAATAAAGGGCGATAATAAAGGTTTCCGTCATTCAGTATGGGCGATAAAATGTGATAACTGAATGACGGAGGGGTACAATAGAAATTTGTATAACAATAATTTTTTTTAACAAAATAAGTACAAAATAAAAAAATAAAAAATACATGTGTAGGTCATGCAGGTAAAGGTAAAATTTATATGAGGTCATGTCCGCCCAGAGGTCACATGACTGTCACATTTATTACGTTCATGTCCAGGATTGTTGTGAGACAGTCATGTGACCTCCGGGCAAAACCAAGAGCCAGTAACTGGTCACTTCATAAGTGAGTAGTTACTCTTATTGACTTTGCAGGCTGTATTGTGGTGATGTGGCTGTGACAGGTGTCACATCAACATAATATTATATGTAATGGGGGGAAGCGGTGCAACAAAGAACGAAGAAAAAATACATAATTTATGTTATGTAGATAACTCTAAACGTGAAACATTCTTGTACTGTTTGGTATGCCCACCTAATGCCTACTTTATGCCTACTTTATGCTTAATTTTTTCCTACTTTATGCTAACTTTATGCCTACTTTATGCCTACTTTATGTCTACTTTATTTCCTCTTAACGCCTACTTTATGCTTACTTTATGCCTACTTTATGCCTACTTTATTCCTACTTTATGCTAACTTTATGCGTCCTTAATGCCTACGTTATGCCTACTTTATGCCTACTTTATGCCTACATTATCTCTACTTTATGCCTACTTTCTGCCTACTTTAATAAACTTTATGCCTACTTCATTCCTACTTTATGTCTACTTTATGCCTACTTTAATCAACTTTATGCCTACTAGTACTTTATGTCTACTTTATGCCTACTTTATGTCTACTTTATGCATAATTTATACCTCCTTTATGCCTACTTTATGCCTATTTTAATCATCTTTATGCCTACTTCATTACTACTGTATGCCAGCTTTATACCTACTTTATGCCTACTTTATGCCAACTTTATGCCTACTTTATGCCTACTTTATGCCTATTTTATGCCTACTTCAATAAACGTTATTCCTACTCTATTCCTACTTTATGCTAACTTTATGCTTACTGCATGTATGCCTATGTATCAAATATGCATGTATGTATCAAATATGTCACGCGTTTTTATTGTATTTCTATAATATATATTCAGCCTCATCTCATCATCTGTACATCATTTATTTCTATCTGCAGTTTGCACTGTTTTTAATGAATAACAAAGTCACTTCCCTGACCGTCCCTTTCAATAAGTGACGTTAAGCAACCTTCTTACTCACATTACCGGCCGATATGTATATTTATATATAATGGAATTCTTTGTTTATCATTGTTGTAGGGTGGCTCCTTTGATAGCGACATGTGCTTATGTCTTAAAAGGAGTCTCCCTCACCATATTGTATTATATATTGGTGGAATAAAGCTATCTGTCTGTCTGTCTGTCTGTCTACTGTATGCCTACTTTATGCCTACTTTATGCCTACTTTATGCCTACTTCGGATGAAAGAGAAATAAAATGTAGATACCCCCCCCCCCAGTCATTATGCAGGGGTGCCAAGCTAGTAGTCACCCCCCCCCCCCCTCCATGTCGTCATACAGGGGTGACACGCCAGTACTTACGCCCCTGTTATTTATCTTGTTAGGCCATTTAAAATTCTCACTCAAGGGCAAAGTGGTCATGTGACCTACACAAAATCAAGATAATATACTTAATAGTGTAACTCAAGGCGGTGAATAGGTCGGGGTAATTGGAGGGATACTTGCTTTATTATAAAAGGTAATACTAGATTATCACGGGTCGAATCAGTAGATTATAACGTCTTTTTGGATGGGAGGAGGGGAGGAGACGGGATAGGTCAGGTGCGTTTGACGTGGTTTGTTTGTTTTCTATCATTCAAAAAAATCAATTTCAATATTGCCTTTTCTATTTCATCTCATACTACTTCTACAGCCGTTAAATAAATTAGAAATTTCTTATTTGCAGTATGCTGCATGTCAAACGTAGTAAAAGTGCTGCGCAACCGTATTTGACATCGTAAATTGGAAAGTGATCTATGTATTTCTTCAGGTTAAGGTCACATCCTCAAGGTCACGGGTACTTGAATGTGCAACACGACTCCTGTGTGAATTTGAGGTACTTTAAGTATCCCACCTGTAAGTTCTAATTAACTCTTTAAGCTCTACAGCAAACTGTAACTCGTCATCTTGGATATGAAAGGGTGCATCTGCCACTTCACAAAGTGGCAGATGCACCCTTTCATATCCAAGGGGACGAATTATGAGCTCTTCAAGCTCTATATTACACTTTGGTGTTTCATAACTTGAATCTAGGATATAAATTATAACATTATTAAGAGACACTTGTGACTTCTAGAATTTCTGCTGACCTCGTCACTTTTACTACATTTATCTGAAAATTCACTGGTTGGTCACTGGCTGGTCACTTTTACTACCGTGACATCACACTAGTCCTTGGTGGATCATTCTCATCCGATGCTCAAGATCTAAAGAATGTAATATATTAAATGTAGTTGAATATACAGGTAGTATGTAGATTTAAGGGCCATACCCAGGCTAAAATTACAAAAAATCGGTGTTTTTATTTTGGCTTCTTAATATTACCATATGATATAAACATGTCCATAGACTAAAACTGCAATAGTTTTTTTTAATTTTTGATTTGCGCATTTACCAGTTAAGCTAGAGACGAAATTGCTGATTTCTTATTTTGGACAACCATGTCAAAAATAAGAAATACGGGAATTTCGTCTCTATATATAACCTAACTGGTAAAAGTGCAGCACAAAAATTAAAAAACTTTTGCAGTTCTAGTCTATATGTTGACAGCATATGGTCATATTAAAAAGCTAAAATAAAATCACCGCTTGTTCGATGATTTTAGCCTGGTGATGGGCCGTTAATACGTAAAACAGTTAAATTAATCTTTGATATTTTTCATCCATTTATGTGATGCTGTTATCGCTGTCTAAGCTGACAGCTTCAAAAGAGTGAAAAATACGTGTTTTCCACATTTTATACATTACAACTGACAATTTATATGAAATCGTCGTCTGAAAAGAAAACATTTTTCTGGAATCTATTTTTTTCCGTCCAGATGCAAGTTCTGACAAAGTTCAGCATTGAGCCACCATTGGGCCAACATTGTGCCGTTATTGGGCCAACATCGTGTGATCATACATCATTCGGAAGCTGTTACCAAACTAGCCACAGTGGCTGAAACAGGTTTCAGCCACAGATTGACCGCGTACAAAATCGTGGGACATTTCTTTGGACTGTCATATCGGAAAATATAGGGGGAAAATCAGGGCACAAATAGTTTTTTTTAGAATCAGTAGCATTTCAGTTCCATGCCCGCATGCTCAGAGGTCGCACAGTCATTAAAAAATTATGGACATTTTTCTGATCTTGTGGTCGGGATCGCTCTCAGTCACCGCCATGTTGGATTTTTCGGGTAAAGCAAATACATCCATCCACGGCCTCGGAGAGGACGACACGGCAATTACCAAACTACTTCACACTCTTTAAGTTATTTCAACTATGCAATAAAATATTATCTATCCCGAGCGGAATTCTTCTTCTTCCGGTCAACCTTCAACTTCACTTTATTCATGTGTTCATCACGCTGCCCCAATGTTGGTTTAATGTTGGGCCAGCGTCTGTGACGCTGGCCCAACATTGAACCAACAGCGGGTCAGCGTTTAGTGTTTACTGGACAAAGTCCAAATACATAGCAGTAGCAGGTGACCTATTATGCCTACTCACTTCATAATCTCTAAGTATACATTTCTAAGTATACATTCCCTTTTTCGTTAACACGTTGCTGGGCATCGCCAGGTCCCACTGTTAAGAGGCTCCACCTCTTTGTCAATCCAGTTGGGCCAACGTTTTTTGTGGCTAAGAAATCGTAACAGAAAGATAATCGACGTAGCCCTCCTGAAATCCCGGTATTGTCCCTTATTTTCATTCTCGTTGAGATGGGACATTTGACCTGAGGTGAATGGAAATTACCTGAATTTTCAAATACCAATGTGTGAAAGTTTAAAATCCTAAATTAAATATGGGTTAAAGCTTCAACCTTTCAATGATCGACATTAGACGTCAGAATCAGACGACATCTGAAGTCGATCCCCGCATTGCAGGAGTAAAATATAAATTTAAAATGGCCGTTGACCCATAACATAGGTATTCAAATGATATGAAGCGGAAATAGCTAACAAAAGACATCGGTCCAAGTCTTGTATTCTACCCCCTAATTTAAATAACAACTGAATGACGGCGGTGATTGGTCGATCTAATCATTTGACAGGCTGAATCACTCTTCGCTTGTTCGGGTGTATATAGTACAAGACTTAAACAAGACGTCTAGTTATGATGATTTTAAATTGAAAAAAACCCGTTGGTCGCCATGGTTTATACAGAAATATTTCAGCTTTGTAAGAGTTGTAGCTCAGGACCGCCGAGTCACGATAATGGAAAATCAATAAAAAGTAAAATAGAAAATTTGTCTTTTTTTATTTTTTTATACCGCTTTTTTATACCGCTTTTTATCGATATAAATTGAAATAATAATGCGATTTATGATAAAATATGTCAACACTAAAAAAAAATGTTTTTGTGTAAGTTTACCGTCACAAAATCAAATAAAAATGTTTTTATTTTTAATTTTTTCCGACCGTCCGCTCTGAATCGTGAATAAAAATTCTTGAGAACCAATTATTAAAAAAAACTGTGGCCTAATAGTGATCTTAAGGACAGCGACATCTTGTGGCAATCAACGCTACCTATGTAACTCTTGAATATTGTCTTTCTTATATAATTATGTGCATGAAGTATAAATATAACTATTCTCCTCAACCCTCAATATGGCATCGTCTGAGGATCTTTAAAGTTTACAGGAATAGTTAAATTCTTTTATTTTTAGACTGTCAACTCTTCACCCCTGGAACACTGAGATATTCAATTTAAATTTCCAAACCCTTGAAGTTGTGTCTCGCTACCGCGATCCACAACTTCAAGTGACCAAAAATTTGTGTGATTTGCGAAATTTAAGTCCCAACATATATCAGTGTTTCAAGATTGAAAGCATTTTTTACTTTTAGCAACTGGTTACAGAAGTGCTAGTAAAAGTCGACATCGGTGTTCTAAGGGCTAATATGCTAGTCACGTCTATTTTCAGTCATTTATTTTGTGTTTCAAACGAGACAATTTCAACGAGAAATGAGTAGTAAATTTACAAGATTGACATATAAGTTTTGATTCAAATGGTGCATGTTTGAGCACCCCCCCTCCCTTGAAGATGTGAATCGCGGTGGCGAGACACAGCTTTGAGGGGAGGGGGGGGGGTTGTAAAGAAGTAAATCATATAATGTGGAACTCTTTAAGGGTTGAAACAGATAATCTGAAAACGAATATGGTAATTCGTCAGCCAGCTCTTTGTAACCTTGTTTTGACTGATAATTTTTTTTTCCATTGATTATGTATGTTTATCAGCCCTGGTCAACATCCCTGGTTAGCAGTCATGTACTGATAAGGGGTGGGTGTGGTGAATAGTTCCGACTACAAAGGGTTATAGACCTAAAGGGTGCCACAGGTGACATCGCATGTTAACCTGATGTTATTATGATTGGTTAGGGAGCCACCTCAAATAAATAATAGATTATCAAACAAAGCAATGTATGGTTAAAACGTGTGATTGGTGCGTAAATAAGAGGAAATGACACCACGAATGACGACTGGCGCTGAATGAAGATCATAATAAAATCACAATAACATATAATGTGGGCCGATATCAAAGAACTTTGTCGAAAATAGGAGACAGCGTCATTCCCCTCTCCTTTTCAGGTGGACCTACCTGGGCAGCTTAAGGTTTCAGCTTAAGATGAAATTGTTCATAAGTATATTAATTCGTCTGTTAAAAAACATTTTCAAACATTCCTTTATTCATTCATTCATTCATTCATTCATTCATTCATTCATTCATTCATTCATTCATTCATTCATTCAGTCAGTCAGTCAGTCATTTATTCATTCATTCATTCATTCATTCATTCATTCATTCATTCATTCATTCATTCATTCATTCATGTATTCATTCATTCACACATTTATTCATTCATTTATTTGTTCGTTCGGTCGTTCGGTCGTTTGTTCATTTACTTATTTGTTTGAGCATCCCCCTCCCCTTGAAGATGTGAATCGCGGTGGCGAGACACAGCTTCAAGGGGAGGGGGGGGGGGTTGTAAAGAAGTAAATTATATAATGTGGAACTCCTTAAGGGTTGAGACAGATAATCTGAAAACGAATATGGTAATTCGTCAGCCAGCTCTGTGTAACCTTGTTTTGACTGATAATTTTTTTTTACTTTGATTATGTATGTTTATCAGCCCTGGTCAACATCCCTGGTTAGCAGTCATGTACTGATAAGGGGTGGGTGTGGTGAATAGTTCAGACTACAAAGGGTTATAGACCTAAAGGGTGCCACAGGTGACATCGCATGTTAACCTGATGTTATTATGATTGGTTAGGGTGCCACCTCAAATAAATAATAGATTATCAAACAAAGCAATGTATGGTTAAAACGTGTGATTGGTGCGTAAATAAGAGGAAATGACACCACGAATGACGACTGGCGCTGAATGAAGATCATAATAAAATCATAATAACATATAATGTGGGCCGATATCAAAGAACTTTGTCGAAAATAGGAGACGGCGTCATTCCCCTCTCCTTTTCAGGTAGGCCTACCTGGGCAGCTTAGGGATTCAGCTTAAGATGAAATTGTTCATAAGTATATTAATTCGTCTGTTAAAAAAACATTTTCAAACATTCCTTCATTCATTCATTCATTCATTCATTCATTCATTCATTCATTCATTCATTCATTCATTCATTCATTCATTCATTCAGTCATTCATTTATTCATTCATTCATTTATTCATTCATTCATGTATTCATTCATTCACACATTCATTCATTCATTTATTCGTTCGTTCATTTACTTATTCATTTGGCTGTTTACTTTTTTTATTCATTCCATATAATTTGCTATTATTTGCTATTATTTGACATTAGCAAGAATTTTGCATAGTACATTTAAAAAGTTTTAACCAAGAATATAATATTTTCATTTCATTGTATTGTATTAAATCTTATTTTTTATTTTTTAATTAATTTCATAAAGTGTTTGACCAATACAGATATATACGAATTTTATTACAAGGATATGTAGATACAAAGAAAAATCTGAATTTTGATATTATAGCTGACAACACCTTCATACCATACACGTACTACCGCGTGTGAAGGCAAACAGCAGTAACTGAAAAGTAATCAGTTACTGCTGCTTTCTTTAGATGGTATTATAACAGCCGACACCTTGATACAATGTGGTTAAGCTCCTCAGAACTGCTTACAATGTATCTATCAGTCCGGATATAAGATGTATACAATGTATGTAGGCCGTGAGTAGCTCCCTAATGGGTCATGTGAAATCAGGGGAAAATAAGTGACAGTAAGCGGTGTAGGGCAACCATTTACCTGCTATCATCTACAGGGAAAATAGTGTTAACCCTTTCAGCGCGGGGACCGACTTTAGACGTCATATTCTTACTTATTAAGACGTCAGATTCTAAAGTCGACCTCCGCACTAAAAGAGTGAAATATTTTGAATGGTCATAAACCCATAACATAGATATTCAAATGAAACGGAAATATACAAAAATATACAAAGTCACTAACAGTTTATGTTTATGCAATGACGACTGAAACTAGATGATGGTCTTTACCATACCATTTGACCTGAGTTTTTGGAAACCTGAATAATTTTCATCCACTGTAGTGAATCAATGTAGTGAATACAAATATCAAATGTCAAATTTGTCTCTTGTGGTCATTAATGGGAACAATCTAATATTCAGGAAGATTCTGGTTTTTGGTTTAAATCATTCATGCTGACGCCTCATAAAGACCATGTCCACAAATACCATGTCCGCAGGCAATACTAAGACATACGAGGACAAAACGTCTTCAGACAGAATATGATTAATTATTGAGTAGGGTAAAGTGGGGCATAATGGACGTGTGTCCACGAGGCTCATGTTAAGGTGGGGCATAATGGCCGAGTGACCATGAGTGCTCACGCATGCCCCCAGCTGCTCCGCGGGGGGGCGGGCACGTGACCACCTAAAGGACGCATGGTGGGTGGGTGGGTGGACCAGCAAAAAAACAGAGCAAACAGAATTATCTACTTACACTTCAAATACACAGTTACTGCTATTTGCCTTTACTGTAAGAAATAACCAAAATAACCTTTGACAACATTAATTTTGAAGCTTTAAATATTGTTAATATTTTTAAAAAAAACTGCATTGTTTCCCTTTTGTATATGGGTTCGAGACTATGATTAGACGGTGAAAATAGTTGAAATAATCCTACATATTGGATCCAGTTGTTTCGTGCAATTGCAAACAGCAATAAATGCTTTCTCGCAAAAAAGCATTTAAAGGTGATCTATCACCCTTTATATAGTATGAATACATTTGTGACAAATGAATCAAAGTTGCCACAAGATGGGGCACAAGTGTTTCCTTATATGGGGTGATTGGCTATCATCTGACCCTCTGAGAGGGTCACATGATAGCCAATCACCCCATATAAGGACATAATTATTCATACCATATAAGGGGTGATAGGTCACCTTTAAGATTGCTGTACACACAGTAAAGGCAAATAGCAGTAACTGTGTATTTGAAGTGTAAGTAGTTAATTCTGTTCATTCAAAACGGTTTCCGATGACGTCACTGCGTTTCACAGAATAAACCGTTAGTATTTTTTTATTACTGGTCGTTTACAGTATATTCTACATTCCGGTTACTTGATTATCTTTAAAGTTCTCTGGAAATAGTTGTTATGTATATGGTCTTTACAACTTCAAGATACTACATAAACTGCATCATAGAATTATACGCAACGTCGAGTATTAAAATACCTATGTTCTTAGTGAGGTAAGTATATTAAACCCAGTATTCACCAAACCGTCATGAAATAACAGCATGCTGCAAACCCGCAATTATGGGATTTAAACATAACAAACCACAAATCAAGTAAACACAAGACTCAACATTGCATTAATGTTGGACCGGTGTTGGCTTGGTGTTCACGTAGCATGAATAGCATAAGGTACATAGCAATCAAGATGCGTTGAGTCAATACTGGGTCAGCATCATATGCGGTTCCCCAGCGTTGTCCCAGCATTGGCTAAACGTGTTTAGTTAGCTATGAAGCTCGTCATAATAAGGTCTTAAATATGTTACACCACCTGCCTTTGTCAGACGTGAAATCATATCAGACGTCATAATCAGGCTGAACATAACACTGCATTATCTAGGTTTCTCCTTTCTACGTCTATAAATATACGTTTTAAAACTTATAGCGCGGGGATCGACCTTAGACGTTAGATTCTGACGTCTAAAGTCGATCCCCGCGTAAAAATATTTATATTGACCGTAGAGCCATCCTATAGGTATTCAAAGGAAACAAAAAGAGCTAACTTAAGATTTTTATGATGATTTCAAGTTTTGCAGATTTATCTGTCATAGAAATAAGAGAGACATATGTATAGGTACATACATGATTAATTTGTTAAAATCATATGACAATATACATGGTATGACATAGTCCTACAAAATTACCATCTTGTTAAGTGGATTTGCCATAATAAAACCCTGGGTATTTCGATACTATAAATGATAACTAATTGAAATAAAATTAGAAGGCATTGCCAAGTTTTAGAGATAGGAGTCTATCATTCTGTTTCCTGCTAGTCGTATATATATATCCATAGCGTTCTAACAGTAGGCCTACAGGGCTTGTACGCTCCCCGGGGAGTTGAAATGGCACATAGATGAGCATAGCCAGTGATTACGGGGCAAATAAAAGGCGACCGAAGAGTCTTCGTACGTGATACCTTATATCGGAAATGCATACAACGACGCTGACCGCCTTTAAAACAACATTGGGTGAATTCCTCGTATTTGCGTTGATGTCGCCAACTGCAGACAATCCCCGTGACGGCTGCCGTGTGCCGCGTGCACTGAACCTGTTGAAATGAAATGAATCGGGCTTTAGGCCACCTTTGTGCACATATAGGCTAAACTGGGCCAGGAGAACCTCCTGAGGATGGTGAGATGATTGAGATGACACTGTCCTCCAGACACAGGATTCGAAATTCGAGCCCTGGCGGTCTGAGGCCGAGCACGCTACCTCTCGGTCACGGAGGCTCCCCGCAATACTGACTTTCACACGTGGATGGGGGAGAAACATTTTTGTTTCTTTCAAACCGCCGAGTCCGGGAACCGAACCCCGAACTCTGGCGTGAAAGGCAGCGGTGCTAACCACTACCCTAGGGCCCCCGCCCTGAACCTGTTGACGGAGAACGCTAATTATGAAACAATCATTACCATTAGTTTTGGTGAATTTTTTTCAAAAAACGCCGCCTGCAAGACACGTGTCACCCATTAAACACCAGACGTCGACCAGATGCTGGCTTAATGGTGGGCCAGTGTTATAGACGGCGACCCGTCATTAAACCATTAAATCAGCGTTGGTTCAACGCCTTGTGTAACTACTGAACCTACTCAAGCAAATTTGATGCCCGTATAGTTTAGCTTTAAATCTTGCATATTGTATTGATAAAAATATTGTGTGTGTCTAATTCCAGAAAATATTTTTATTTCATGTGCATATAAATATGTGTAATTACATAAAATCTACCAGGCTCGACTGATATGAGAACAGTTACACGGAGAACGGTGTGTAGTGCGCCCCCATCCATGGCTCGAGGGACTCTTCACTGTAGTTAAAATACACCAGTGACGTCAGTCTATTGTTAAAACAGTAGATTCGGATCTACGAATCCACAGGTATTTTTCATACTGGCCCGGGCGGGCACAGTGATTATTATGCAGGTTTTACCATGACACTACATGCCTAATGTTTCTTGGTTAACCACACTGATTATTTTATCTATGAATTCTTGGAACACGTCTACCTATTTTGTGTATTTTAAGTCTAAGAAAGAACTCAATTACGATAGATTTGTAGATCTGAATATACTCGGCGCTGCACGCCTCGTACATTCATATCTACAAATCAATCGAATTTCGTTTTTTTTCCTTGACTGAACGTAAATAATAGCAAGGAATCTATAGTCAGCTCAAAATAAAACCTGGCTATAGCTGTTTATTATTCTCGTGGTAAATCATCCATCCCGTCATTGGCAGGTGTATTTCCCTATAGTGTGAACGAATACAACTGATGACAGGATGTAAATGATCGTTCTTTACGTGTTTTTTTTCAAACAGTCAGAAATACGGCCTTAGCTTGACAAGGGTGTTCTCGGACTATATATAAGGCCCTAGTAGTAGAATAGTGACGACCACACGGCACGCGCCAAACCCGTGACTGTAACCCATGACAACAGGTCATCACAGGGTCGTGACGGAGGCTGTGATGGAGGTAATAATTTAAATTTTCACCCACTTGTGATCAAGTTGTGGATCGAGGTAGCGAGACACAACTTCAAGTGGGTGAACATTTAAATTATTAAATTACCTCCATTGGGTGACAATCACTCATATATGTTTAATTTGAGACCAAACATTTACGAATCTTGATGTGCGTTCAGGGTCGTGACGGAGGTTTTGACGCGGGGCTGGTGACAGAGTTTGTGACTGAAGTCGTGACGTCCACTGTCACATGACCTCCCTCTATAAAAAGATCAATGCAGGGAGTTTAGCCTGTTTAGGTGTAGGCTAAAAAGAGCCGCATAGAACCTCAGAACACTACGAAGCTTGGATACCTTTCCTACCGTCTATCACATTCCGTGTAATGATTTCCTAGATTTAAAATTCAAAATCTGGCGGGCTGAGGTCGAGCACGCTACCTTGCGGTCACGGAGGTAACCCTGGCAGATTGATGAGGTGATGAGGTGTGGGTGTTTTCGTTGCGGTGTTTCGAGTGGGTGATCAGGGTTACATAGTTATGCGTGACCTCTAACCTGTTACCTGTGAATAACCTGCTCATGTGTGTCACTAATGTCCTGACGGCGCGTGCGCTGATTCTCAACAAGATCACACACACGAACACCCGCAGCGAAAACATAACCTCGCAGCACACCCGTGAACAACACAACCAGATTCTCACCTCACTACGGGAACATCAACATCTGAAATCTGCTCTTGATCTGCCCTTGGTCTGACCTATATATTGACCTATATCATATACCAGCTAAAATTACAGGCCTGGCTTACTCAATTATATAGATAATTCCGGCGACAACTCTAAAAGTGCATCAACTTTTTTTGCGTTAACTGCAGGTTACAATTTCGCTACAGTTTTCTAAGTTTTCTCTTTAGTCTTAATATTGGTCTTATTTTTTAAATATATGTTTTGATCATGTTTATGTGGCATTAACCCTTTTACCGTCAAAAAACAGTAGTTGTCCCTGCATGCACATATTGTGGGAGAGTTTTGCCTGTATATGCAAAACATGTAAAATTAGCTAGACATTCTACCCCCCACCCGCTTTGAGACATTTTCAATTCGTCAATTCCTTGATTTTATAACAAAAATTGATTGACTGGCTGGGCCTGCGTAGCAGACAGTAGCCCTCATTATTAAACATATTAGGAAAACCTCTGCACGCCTGGACATTTGGGATGCACATTAGAATTTTGTGACCTCCAGAAATCGGCTCTATAGTCACGTGATCACTGCCATATGACCTGCTATTTGGGGTTTGTTGTCTGTTTTTAACACAATCATGCTGATCACGATGGCGGTCAGTGGAGAGGTTATCTCTGGATGACCTCTACCACAGATAGAGGTCATCTACAAGAAACACAGGTCGGAAAAAAGGGTCATTTTATAAATAATAGGTAAATTCTTACCAGCGAACCTCAGGGGGTCTGGAAATGTCCTCAAGATCTGAAATACTGATTAAAGATTCACCACTTATGAACACTGTATGCTTACTAATTCACAATCTACTCACGCGAGCTGGTCATCTATAACACCAGCTGTAGAAAAAAGGGGTCTTTTTGAATAAAAATATGTTTTCTCTGACGGGTGTAGGGGATAATAACACTACCTGGTGCCAGTCAAGGTTGTGCCAAAGAGATGATTTGACAGTTACTACTGAATTTGATTTTGATTGTTAAAATAGGTAGCGTTAGTCTAATATTTTCACAAAAAAAACATAATTTACCAGCTGCATTAATTATCCATTTTGTTTTCCTGTCTTGGCAAATGAGACATTATTGCAGTACCGACTGAATGCCATGACGCCGGCCCAGCTTTGAGCAGGAGGCATTAGGGTCATTCTTTAGATGTTTAGATGTTGGTCATTTAGTGGTTTACGTAGACAGAGCACGACATTGCCTTCTGTCACTCTCTCTCCTCTCCCTTTATACTCTCGCTCTCTTTCTCTCCAGATGTCTTTATTAGAGTCTGTCGAGGTATCAGACTGTAAACCGATACCCTCACTGACCGCGGGGAGAGGCCGAGACAGAGGCTCACAGATCACAAGGCACGACTGACCGAGACAGAACCTCAACCTAATCACGTCTATCAAATTAAATTAAATCAACGTTGTGGAAGACAATGTAAAATACATCATATTATAACAGAAATAGTACGCAATAATACAATGGTATAAATACACCCAAAAAACAATATATGTTGTAATCCAAATGTCCCATTGTATGAAACACTGCCTACTACATTTGCCTTTCTCTTAGTTCTCTCTACGTCAGGAAGGCTTTCTCGAAAAAAATTGGCCTTCCACCAAGATAAGGGCTTCCTGTCCACGAATAAAAACGTGATAACTCAGTAGGGGCATTAAGCGTGGGTCAGCATGAAAAAATCGATCTGATTAGTGCTGTGGTGTTACGGGCAGTTCGACTCCTTCATCAATATTTATGAGAATGAATGAATAGGGTTTGAGGCCATATATATAGGCTCAACTGGGCCAGGAGAAACTCCTAAGAATGCATGGTGAGATGAATGAGATGGAACTGCCCACCAGACACAGGGTTCGTAATTCGGAGTTTGGCGGTCGAGCACGCTACCTCTCGGTCTCTGAGGCCCCCACAATACTTTACAAAAAGAAGCATTTCGTTTCTTTCAGAATTGAACGATAGAGCGGGGTTCGAACCCGCATCTGCGACTTGACTTTCCAAGCAGGGAGCCTTAACCACTACGACAGGGCCCACGCCCTCAACATTTATGAAAAGGAAGGTGAAGCGCTGTCTGGTTCAGCATACCATATGCCGACCCAAGCGCAAAATGTACGTCTTAATCCATTGGATAATGATAATGCAGGAGAAGTACAGTTATTCAGTGTATAGTCAGGGAAAGTTAGCAAAAAACCTAAAACAAATTCCTTACCAAAATATTTTTGTATCATGGTCTTCTTTAAGGTCTGGACCAGCCACACAAAATTTGTTTACTCTGGATATTCATGGTAGGATTTTTAGGAGGGTAAAATCCAAAATATCTTACAGACATAACATAGGGAGGGATAGCTAATCATCAATTTCTTTACAAATGTGCTGATTAAAGGGTTGGAAATTGTTTTACAATAAATAAGCAACATAAAGAAAACAAAATGGCCGCCGAATGTTTCATAGGTTGGACATTTTTTGCGCCTGTCTGTAGTCTATGTGTCAAATTAAATCTTATTTCACTTTCAATTTTTTTTTTTTTTATGTTTCGCATTATTTTTGCTATTATTTGCAATTATTTGTATAACCTTTGGATGTGGTTTTGATAAGCCTATTAGTCTAGTCGAAAAGTAGGGTTCCAGTGCACCCTCGTAAATATACTTATTGGTGTATCTAGCTTATGAAAAACCCGTAGAAAACGATTAGCTTTTTTCACAAGCTGAAAAAATGTCCCACGTGCCATTTTTATGCAAATTTGTGCCGCCATTACCGAAAAATGTATATTGAGTTATAACTCGGGCAATATCACAAAAAAATTACTGATCATTTAAGAAGTGATCACGTCCTCCTTAATAATTATCTCAGACACTACAGAGATGATCTTCGTCACTAATAAATTGATGTTAGCCACTGAAGCCACTTTAAAAGTGATCTCAGCCACTTCAAAAATGATCTTGGCCACCGAAAAAGACACAGCCACTTTAAAAGTCATCGCAACAACTACAAAAAAAAGATCTTGGCCACTGAAAAAGTGATCACAGCCACTTCAAACGTTGTCTCACCCACTTCAAAAGTGATCTTAGCCACTTAAGAAGTGACCACAACCACTTTCAAAGTTATCTTAGCCACTACATAAGTTATCTTAGCCACCGAAGAAGTGTTCACATGCTCCCTAATAATTATCTCAGCCACTACAAAGGTAACCTTGGCTACAAACAAACTGATGTCAGGCACTGAAGCTATTTTAAAAGTTATCTCATCCACTACAAAAGTGATCTAGGTCACGAAAGATGTGACCACAACCACTTTGAAAATTATCTCAGCCACTATATAAATGATCTTAGGCACATAAGAAGTGATCACATCCTCCTTAAAAATTATCTCAGCCACTACAAAGGTGATCTTGGTCACTAACAAACTGATGTCAGCCACTGAAGCTACTTTGAAGTTATCTGAGCCACTACAAAGGTGACCTTGGCCACAAACGAACTGATCTTGTCATCACAGCCACTTTCAAAGTTATCTCACTCACTGCATAAATGATCTTCGCCACTGAAGTAGTAATCACAGCCTCTTTAAAAAGTATCTCAGCTTCCACAAAGGTGGTCTTGGTCACAAAGAAACTGATGTCAGCCAACAAAAAAATGATCTCGTTCACTAAAAAAATGATTTTTACCACTGAAGAAGTGATCACAGTCACTCTAAAAGTTATTTCAACCAGTATATATGTGATCTTAGCCACTGAAGGAGTGATCACATCCTCCTTGAGAATTATCTCAACCACTACAAAGGTGATCTTGGCCACTAACACACTGATGTCAGCCACTTAAAAAGTGATCTCGGTCACTACAAAAGTGATCTTAACCATTGAAGACGTGATCACAGGCACTTTAAAAGTTATCTCAGCCACTGCAAAAGTGATCTTGGCCACCGAAGAAGTCATCATTGCCACTTTAAAAGCC
This sequence comes from Flabesymbios commensalis, assembly GCA_964017125.1. Taxonomy (NCBI): domain Eukaryota; kingdom Metazoa; phylum Annelida; class Polychaeta; order Terebellida; family Flabelligeridae; genus Flabesymbios; species Flabesymbios commensalis. Next base: position 101,772,367 of record OZ024905.1, on the reverse strand, counting down.
ATATCAGCAACCACAAAGCTGATATTGGCCAAGATATCAGCAACCACAAAGCTGATATTGGCCACATAAACTGATCTTGGCCACTGAGGAAGTCATCACTGCCATTTTAAAAGTTGTCTCAGCCACTACAAAAGCTATTGACCCACCAGTGTTGTTATTAGAAGCTAATTCAAAATATGTATTGAACATAATTATCATTGGGATTGGTGGCGCTTAGACCTTCATGACAATTTGTTCTTTGTATATATATTTTATGATCTACAATAAGACCAGAACCGTTTAGGGTTTTCCTTTAGTGTTTCAGGCCAATCAGCAATGAGCTGGTTGTGCTTGAACTGCAATACTTTATGTAATTAATTTCTTACTTTTCTAAATGTATACAAATGATACCTCCTAACTTTTGTCCAAGCTTGCTTCTTTTTTAGACGTCTCACTTTTAGAGTCAAACCAAGATGGTAAATTCCTGAGGGTACATTTGATCTTCTTATCTTCTTATGGTAATTTTGGGTACACATGTTTTAACAGCATCATCATAGCACTAGAGCAACATTCCCAGTCCAGATCAACATCTATATTATTAGTACATTTGACTGTCTGGAGCATTTTACCACTCAACAAAGCTCCTAACTTATTCCAATCTACGTTTTTACATTGCACTACACATACACTATATTTATTACACATACATCTAAAAGAGTCAAAAGAAAATGTTGTTCCTAATTACAAAAAGCAGACATGTTCACATTTAGCATGTAATATCGGTAACATAACATTTGCATGTTGCACTTCTGAAAACAAAAAGTCAAGCCTGCACATCTACTGACCCATATCTTGTTTCGCTGTTTTTGGCGGCCATGTTGGTTTTTCTCCTGTTGATATTATTTACTTTTATAAATACTACTACATTTAACATAACTGTCTACCCACCGCTGATAAAATGTAGGGTAAATTAGCATGCCATGACAAAATATGTCTGGTTTCGATTTTTTCATTACCGATTTCGGCCATCTTACATTTTGCTCTGTAAAAAACCCTCTTATGACAGTTGAGCGTAAACAAATTGTTAGAAGTTAGCTAAGACCTAAATAATTTGGTGAGGAATTTGTTTTAGGTTTTGTTAAAAAACGCTTAACTCTCCCTGACTAGTATTCCTTCTCACGATCAACGTCTACGAGCATATCAACAAGATTACATCCCTCTTCACCAAGGGAAATGCCTAAGGGAAATGCCACAGAGAAAACATAATATTTTAAACCAATGCTGGTTCAATGCTAGGCCACCGTCTACGACGCTAACCCAGCATTGACCCAGCATTGGATTATCTGTTTTCCAAGGAAAGTGAGCTGATCTTGTCTTCCCTGTCATTTCTAATTTCTTTGTCGATCATTACCCGCCACGCCGCTATGGGGGTATAGTTACATGGTGATCTGTTCATTTAAACGAGGTAGATTGCACCGAATGAACTCTGGGCTCGAACCCTAAACTCTACACACTAGAGGTATGCTAAATACACGACACTGCAAACGCACAAAATGTTGACTGACTTATAGTTTTAAAATATGGGTTGATTTTCCACATCATAATTTAGGTTCTCGTTTCCACATGGTGAGGTAGGTTAACGAGTATAGGGTAGCACCCCATCCTAGGAAAGCTGGGGGTTTTCACCCCCTATATCAGAGCCCACCCCCACCCCCTATGAGGACCTGCCCCCTGCACGCGCCGTCCTACATACACCCCAGTCACTCATCCCCTTACCCCTGGGGTGGCAGCAGCTGGGCAGATCAAAGCCTCCATTACCCCGCCCCGCCTGTCTCAGCCCTCACCCCCACCAGTGTCTAACAGGGAAGACCACCCCCCCCCCACCAGACAACCCTTGTTGAGATGTTCC
>OZ024905.1:101675479-101762979 GCA_964017125.1 Flabesymbios commensalis | reverse complement strand
GTGTGAAGCGCACAGAGCATTGTATGTGCGCTATATAAGAACTCACCATTATTATTTATTTTTATTCGAAACATTGAAAATGCATGACATTCTACGTTGAAAATGGTGACATTTGAATGATCACGAGACGTTGACCCAATGTTGGCGTAAGGTTGGGCAAGTGTCGTAGATGGTGGACCAACATTAAAACAACATTGGGTCTCTTTTTTGCTGGAATAGATGAATTTTATCATTCATTTCATTATTATTCATTCTGAATTTCATTATTTGTTGATTTCCAGCGAGCTCAACTAATCTCGCGTTTTTATTCAAAACACTTCAACATTTAAATGACATAGATTTTATTGACCGTTTACTTGTCAACTTTGACATATTGGTCATATTTAACAAACAGAATGACAGACACAACATTGATTAGCATTGCTCTCCCCTGGTTATGAAATGATCTATTTCCCACTTCACACAGCTGGGGAAAGGGTGGGGAAGAAAGAATTTGTTTTTCTGTGACACCCACAATCTCCGGTGGGACACGTCGGCAGTGACAATATATAATCATATGTAAACAATTGTTTATTTGCATCAATATACACATATACACGTTTTATTTCAATATGGGATGTTGCGAAATGAAATGAATGGTGTTTAGGGCACCTTCTCTTCACATATAGGCTATACTTGGCCAGGAGAACTTCCAGAGGATGGTGAGATGAATGACACTGCCCGCCAGACACAGGATTCGAAATTCGAGCGCTGACTTTCAACCCTAGAATGGGTGACATGGGCCACAAAAGGTGTCCATGAGACCCTTTAAACCCCACAATATCTATATTATGCTGTGTATTAAGCCCACATACAATCTGGGGTGAGCACATAGCATGTTAGATTTAATGTCCGTTATGCGTTATATTTCTGATATGGTTGCCAGGTTACAAAGGTCAAAGTGAGGTCATCTGGTCATTAGTAGGTCATCGTCTGTCATGCATTCCGATGTGGACGATGGTGTGACGTAACACTTTTAGTCCAGTGGCTGGGGAGATTATGTGTGCATGAAAGGTGCAGAAAGTTTGGCATTTTTATTTGTCAATGTACCTATTGGAGGGCCAGAATCACGAGGGTGGACATCTGGGAGAGTGGCAGCAAGGGAGAAAATGATGTTTGAACATATGTACCCCTCGTTAAAATGTCAATTTTCGCTATTTTCTTAAATAGTGTGTAATAGGTATGAAAAAAAATGTAGGAGTGCCCCAAAGCACCCTATCCATTACACATGGTTGTATGTACTGTTATTAGGTCCTTTTATGTGAATGTGTGCTTGCAAATTTTCAATAATGACTTTGAAATGCCAAAAAAGTGTCTTTTTTATGCTAAATTTATTTATATGTTCTGGAAAATTTACATTTTTTCCCCCTTTTCTTGAAGGTAGATGATTAATATTTTTTTCAGGTAAAGCCATCCTATATAGAAGACTACCATAAAAGTTATTAAGAGCTAACTACTATACAGACGAAGAAATTAAATATTACCTTACCCTACCCCCTTGAATTGAAATTAACGCCTTATTTTTCGTTACTGCATTTATCTGCACTGTATGTCTATGTGTGTTAAATCTACAGGAATTTTCAGCTTGCAGGTTCGATTATAAATTAGAAAAAGCAAATTGGAGACTAGGACGATGTAATATTATTTAATAATCAATTTATTTTTTAGGATATCACTGGACTTTTTATATAAATATCGCATTAAATCTTTCAGATTTAATGCGATATTCATATACGTATATATTGCAGTATACAGCAATGTCAGAGATCCTACATAAGCTTAGTTAAGATTGCCATTAGTTAAGATAAACATGATTTTTAAACACATAGAAAGATTATGTGTGTTGCAGGATTTTGAGCTGTAAAGGCATTGGAACAAGAAAGAATACCTTATCTGCATTACCAGATAGGCTATTGAAATTTCATTGGAAGCTATTTTAATCATGGATGTCCTTGGTATTCCGCTCATAAACAACCCCCAGAAAAGTATTGACACTGACATAAAAAAGTGCATAATTTGACAGATAGAGCCAAAGAAGAAACCAACCAGCTCCGAAAAAGGCCGTAAACGGATTTTGGAGGCAGCAACCATCAGAAAGGACATAGTATATAAACGGCTGAAAACTATTGGCGATGAACCGTTCAGTTACCACATGGACAATCAGTGTTATAAGACATATACACATCAGAAGCCAGTCAACAAGCACCGAAGGGCTTCATCTCTACCACGTGATCAAGCTGAGCGATGTCCTGAAACATCAAAGCGTAGCCGATCATTGTCAACAGCTCGTAACCCAGCGGGAAAGAAGGTTGACATATATACAACACCATGTGTAATATGTGGTCAGGTAAAGTACCATGGAAGTACAAATAAACATCGAATATGTGAATCTGAAAGGGCTCAACATTTCCTAGAGGTTACATCATTTTTCCAAGATGAAGTATACAAGCGAACATGCGACATACAAGACATTTATGGTGTGTTTGGTTCGGACATATACTATCATCCTGCCTGCTTCAGCAAATACATTAAACGCTTTGAAAACAGCAGACGTCCAGTACAGAGCAGAACTATGTATACCAGAAAACAATTGCTGGATAGTGTTTTTGAAAGTATTCATCAAGGTCTGGTGCAAGGCAAAGGTTACCCCTTAAGTGATATCCGTGATCGCTGTAACAACCTGTTATCCGCTGACAAATTTGACAATAGACAATTGAAGGTACTTCTAACAGCAAAGTATGGTAATCAGATACGATTTTCAAGACCAGGTTCTAATAAGAAATCTGCTATGATTTACCTTGACTGTGTTCCTTCAGAACAAATGGCTGATACTATCCGGGAACATGATGCTATAAATGAATGTGCAAAAATTCTGCGAAGTTCACTGCTCAACGTGGATTTTGGTTTGCAGGACAAATTTTGCGATCTAGAAAGTGCCTGGAATGGAACAGAAGTGCCTGAAGATCTGCTAAGGTTCTTCGGTGCCTTGTTCAATTTCAGTCATACAGATTTCAATCACCCTGGTAGTCAAACACAATCAAATGACCACGATACCGAGAAAATATCTCTGTCAAGAAGGCGTAAAATGGTTGCACTGTTCCAAACATTCTACTATGTTATCCATAATGGACACAAGAGAACTCCGATGCATATCATGAATGCACAGGCAATACATGAGACATGCAAAAGCAGCACTCTCATCCAAAGTTTCAACCATGTTGGTCTATGTATAGGGTATGATGAAGTACGGAGGTATCACACAGACATGGCAACTCTGACGGCAGAAAAAAACAGCAGTGATGTACCGATCCCAAGTCACTTTGATACTGAAACCTTCACAACTGCTGCCTTTGACAATTTTGATCATGAAGAAGCAACCCTATCAGGAATTGGTGGGAGCCATGACACAGTGTCAGTCTTATTTCAGGATAAACCAGAATATCCTTCATGTAAACCAAATGTATCAGAAAGTGGTGTAATCCATGGATCAAAGACTTTCAACTCTGAGCTGCACTGCCAGCAAATAAAGCCATATTACAAACCAGCAAAGAAACCGGTTATACCATCTTCTTATGAAGTCTCAAATGACTTGTATGAAATGGATAAGATTAACTATGAATGTATCCAGATGAAAGATGTGACACACGCACTTACACGTCTGGAGCTGACAGATACACAGACTGCAACTGTGGAAGCAATATGTGCATCTCAAGATATGCCATCATGGAGTGCATTCAACTCAATAGTCACAGAAGAGAATATTCCTGAAAAGGTTGTTGGATTTCTGCCAGTGCTTCCACATCCAGTTACTGACCATGAGACAGTCTTTACAGCAATGCATAACTTATTGAATGTGCTGAATCAACTTGGCCAGAGTTACCTACCTGTGTTTTGTGATGAAGGCGTTTTTCACATTGCCCGCGAAATCCAGTCTCATCATCCAGGAAAATTTGGAAACCTTGTCATTTGCCTTGGATCATTTCACATGACTAAGATCTTCCTTGGCTGCATGGGAAAGTATCTGAGAGGCAGCGGAGCTGGCAAAATATGGACAGAAAGTCTTACGTTTGGTGTCAATGTGGTAGAGTCAGTTCTAAATGGAAGACATTATGTCAGATCACTTAAAGGAATGCTCCTCCTCGGAGAAATTATGCAAAGGCTCCAGTGGTGTGAATTTTTCAAGCTATATTGAACCCAACAGTATGCTGATGAGCTTGAAATCCTAAGACGATTGAAGACATGTGTCCACGACAAGCTTCAAGCAGAGAGTCAGAAACTTCTGGCAGATTTTATGAAAGAAGGATCTCGATTGGTTCATGACTTTGCGGAATTCTGTAAGAAATACAAAGCACAAAGTGAGAATTTCGCTTACTGGGACAATTTTCTGAACATGGTGTCCTTATTGAAAGATCCCATCAGATCTGACCGTGAAGGAAACTGGACTCTACATCTCCAAACGGCTCAGAGGATTTTGCCATTTTTTGCAGCATTCGATTGCACAAACTATTTACGTTGGTGCTCTGTGTATTTGGAAGATATGCGAAAGCTACACGAAACAGCACCAGAGGTGTACAACAAGTTTGTTGATGGCCAGTTCGTAGTTAAGCGTACCCCAGGTACATTCAAGGCAGTAGGAGCAGACATGTGCTTGGAACAGACCATTAATAAATCACAGAAGTCCAGTGGTGGTATCATTGGGAGCACAAGAAAAAAACAGTATGTTGCAGAGTGGGAACTAATATATCATGAAATGTTGGCTGTAAACAATTTGCATCGGGAAATCACTGGCATGGCTGGAAACACATATGAACTATCTTTGAATCATGAGTTCAACACAAGCCTGACGGAGTCTACAGAACATATCCTCCTGATGGATGTCATCTTGTCAAACAGTAACCCATTTGTGATCCCCTGTCAGGAACCCTTGCTGCAAAACATAATGACACATGAAATAATATCAGTAGATGTAAGAGCAGACTTGTTGCAGGTCAATGACAAAGCAGCATCGATATATACAAGTTTCCGTGAAAGTAGATTTGTCTTGAAATCAGAACCCCTGTTTGCTACGATACATCGCACAAACCTGCAGACGTTCTCATCTTCCCATAAAACAAGTACAGGCCCTTCTAAATGTGACAAAGCCAAAGAATATGCAGTAGCTCAGAAAACAATAGACTTGGCACGTGCACGTGGGTACAGCATGGAAACCTTACTCTCACATGATCTTGTTGCTTCGTCAAGTACCCTATTTGACGATGAAGGTCTAATGACAAAGTCGGCGAAGAGCTCACTGGCTCCAGAGTTGGAAAAATCTTTAGCAAAAGAAGACTATGTACCACCCAGAGATTGGTGGGATTGTAAGACTACTTACCTTGTGGATGTGATGGCCTGGTTTAGGAGAAATACCACAAAGGGTCTTAAAACATTTGGTGATCTTTGTAATTGTACAATGGAGAATGCTAAAAAGTAGCAAATGGGGCTACAAGGATAGACTTTGTATTTGACAGCTATTACGAAACCTCGGTGAAAGACTGTGAGAGAGCCCGTCGCAATCGTCAAAAACCTGTGGATATCAGCAACCTAAGTGTAGACACTCTAATGCCTGTCGATATGAACAGTTTCTGGGCATCAAAGCGCAACAAGATGAAATTACAAAATCTGCTTCGGCAGCAGGTGATTACAAGGTCTCCTACTCTGTTTCCAGATGTTGAAGTGGTTGTCAGTGGAGTATCAGGACTGTCCGAGAAAACCCCATGCCAGTCCATGAAAAATGGAGAAGTTTCTGATGTGACAGACCTGGATGTAGATATTGAGGAAGCCGATGCACGTTTTATTCCCCATGCGATGCATGCCACAAAGTTGGGGACAGCTAGAGTAGTGTTGCTATCATCGGATACAGATGTCCTAGTTCTTGCACTGTACTTTTGGTGTATTCTTCATGCCCATGGTTTGTCAGAAATGGGGATGAGAGCTGGTGTTGGAAACACAATAAGGCATATTCCACTGCACACGCTCGCAAACAAAATACCAGATCTCTGTAAAGTGTTGCCAGCTGCTCACTGTCTAACTGGATGTGATGTCACAAGTAAAGTTAGAACGAAACATGCAGCCATCACATCAGATCCAGGGGCATATCTGCCACAATTTGGAGAAGTATCCTCTGACACAGAGATGGAAGTCATGATTTCAAAGGCTGAAGAATACCTGGTGAATGTGTTGAAGAAAGGAACACAGTGTAAAACTTCGGATGAATTGAGATACTGGCAATATCATAACAGCAAGAAGGCCACAATTGGTCAGCTTGCCCCAACGAGTCGCGGACTTAGGCAACATATACTAAGAGCTTTCTATGCTACAAATGTGCAATTAACATGTTTAGGTGGACTGTCACTTGATCCTCAGTATTATGGATTTGAATTGGAAGATGACATGCTTTGTCCCACCAAAGATATCAAGCTTGTCCCAGATAGTCTTGTTCCTAGCTGCAATTGCTCAAAATGTGCAACTATCTGTTGCGTGTGCCGGGCAAATAACCTAAAGTGTTGTCAGTTCTGTAAGTGCCAGCACACCAGCGGTGGCTGCTCAAATGCAACAGGATCATAATATACAATATATTGCAATCTGGCGCATATAATGATGATTGTTTTAGGCATATAACTTGGTAGATTTAACTTCGTGTCTACAGAAGACATTTCGCGGTGATATTTTTTCAAAACTAACATAATGTGATCTCAGGTGTATTGATAAATATATCGTGATTATTTTTTTCTGTGTAAATAGTTGCATCGATAAATATTTTTCTCTTTATTTTCTTCATAAAAAATAACATGGGCTTGCAGTCATATTGATAAATGTGGCTTAGTTGATGTTTTCTCTGAATTATCGCGTAATATCAATCACATTCATAACTGTTTAATTTGTGTTTGAAATAGGTCTATATATGAAATATATATATATATATATATATATATATGTATTTATATATATATATTTTTTTCTATATAGTCTATTAAAATTGTGTAGCTCATATAATTAGATATAGGTTGTATGAAAACGGTCTGCAGTACTAGTGTCACTTGGTTATTGTATATGTCGTGAATCATGTTATAGGCCCCAATGTGCACATAAAACTGATATATTATCAAGTTTTTGTCTTTTCTTTAATTTATAGCACAACACTTGTACTCACACAAAAACAATCAAATAATTGTACTCTGTTATCTCACATATGAAGACATAATTGCAAACATGATATTGGTTGCAACGAATTTCAGTTGCCGAATGACGCTAAGTTTTGTTAAGGGGGTAGGGTAAGGTAATATTTAATTTCTTCGTCTGTACAGTAGTTAGCTCTTAATAACTTTTATGGTAGTCTTCTATATAGGATGGCTTTACCTGAAGAAAATATTAATCATCTACCTTCAAGAAAAGGGGGGGGGGAAATGTAAACTTTCTAGAACATATAAATAAATTTAGCATAAAAAAGACATTTTTTTGGCATTTCAAAGTCATTATTGAAAATTTGCAAGCACACATTCAGATAAAAGGACCTAATGACAGTACATACAACCATGTGTAATGGATAGGGTGCTTTGGGGCACTCCTACATTTTTTTTCATACCTATTACACACTATTTAAGAAAATAGCGAAAATTGACATTTTAACGAGGGGTACATATGTTCAAACATCATTTTCTCCCTTGCTGCCACTCTCCCAGATGTCCACCCTCGTGATTCTGGCCCTCCAATAGGTACATTGACAAATAAAAATTCCAAACTTTCTGCACCTTTCATGCACACATAATCTCCCCAGCCACTGGACTATTTGAAAACTCACTCCCCATAAACTTTCTAAAATAATGAAAATAGGAATTTATTTTTTATGATTATTTTTATCTGCCGATTTTAATCCTATAACCGCCTTTATTACTTGAATTTTCACCCACTTGAAGTTGTGTCTCGCTGACGCGATCCACAACTTCAAGTGAGTGAAAATTATTCGGATTTGACAACATGGAAGTGAACTATTTTGAGATATTGCTGCTGATAGATGTCAAGTTTTATCTTTTACATGCTAAAAAGCTGATATTTAATGTGCTAAAAAAAGAAAAAAAACGAATAAAATCGGGACCGGCAATCAAAGGGCTAACAATTTCAACTCGATGTTAAGCCTTTTTGTTAGCATTTTACCCTTTCAACTCCTTCGTCGCAGTAATAACCACATGGTATATTTGAATAAATTTCATCGAGTGAAATGGTATACTCCATCACAATAAGTATCTTATACTTATATATAATTCAAAATAGGAGGAGCATTTTGTTCACATTGAGGCGAGAATTGCGGCAGCGATTTAAATCCTCGTTTACAGAATGATGAACTTCCATTGGCTGCCATCATAACGATGTAATACTAGATAATAAAGATACCCTCTTTTATTCACTGTTTTATTGTTTATATAAAAACTGCAAAAACAATGCTTGCATTTCTGTAATTTCGTTTTCTGGTCAAACAAGCGAAATCTCATCAACCACGTTGGAAACTCAATCGAGTTGTGAGAAAACGTTTTATTTATTTATGGCCCTAAAAGATTAACGGATCCGACATTAAAAAACATTATAATCACATGAGAACTAGACTACCAGTCATTAACCCTTTGACTTCCAGGCCGGGGTGCATGCCAGGATCCAGATATACTGGTGTAGGAGTTCTATTTTTCGTCATTTGAAGCTGGAATTGCTAACGCAATTTCCAGCTTCAAATGACGAAAAATACATAAATGTAGTATATATTTGACGAAAATTTGTGTCATTTTATGGTTACGTTCATTGACGAATGACGACGGAAATTTCCGTCATGTATGGTAGTGAAAAGGTTAAATGTAGAATGTACAGTTATATGTGGTAGATTATAATCTGTAGCTGACTTGATTCTCTGATAATGGCAGTAAATGTAGAGAGATAATCATCTGATGACCAGGATATCCTCATGTAACCTGGAGACTTCACACCTTGTATATAATACCTGTCACCATAGGTGTAATGTATGTAGCTGGCAGTGTTGGGTAAATGTTCATTTGACCTGTACAACGCCGAAATATTTTTTGTATAAATCAAGTACCTGTGTTATGGGTTTAAGGCCATATATGATAAATTTGTAATTCTTTCAGTGCGGGGACCGACTTTAAACGTCTGACGTCTGCAGACGTCATAATCTGATTTTGACGTATAAAGACGGTCCCCAAGTTGAAAGGGGTTATTTTTAAAATCTCAGTTGTATATATTTCTAGCAGGACAAGGGTTAACGCGGCCCTGTGTGTAATGAAGTGTGGTAAAGAGCGATAATATCAGGAAATGGGCGATAGGTTGACACCTGAAAATAACGGAAATGGAATCATAGATGCTTCACAGCGCATGCGTGGGTGAGAAACGGAATAATCTGTTTATTTTACTCCAATCATCAGATGTCAACAAGCAATGACAGTAACCCTCACCCTTACATCGCGGGGATCGACTTTATACGTCAGAATCTGACGTCTGTAGACATCAGATTCTGGTATATAAAGTCGATCCCTGCGCTGTAAAAGTAAACATATATATAATGACCGTAGACCTATAACAAAGGTATTCAAATAAGCGGTCTAACTGATACGTTTATAATGATTTCATATATAACAATTTCAAATTGAAAAAGCCCTTTGGCTTTTAATGGATAAAGCTCTAGTCACGTCTATAGCCATTTACACCATTTACACTTGTCTTCAGACAATATAAAGGAGAGACCAGCAATGTTAACGTTATTAATCGCCATATGTTTGATTGTACAAATGTTAGAAATTTTCACCCACTTTAGGTTGTGGGTCGCGGTAGCGAAGCTCAACTTTATGTGGGTGATATTTTAAATTCCAAGTTTTTGACCTTTCAAGGACAATACTATTTTTTGCCATAAAGACGTCTAGCCAATTGAAACCATATCTGGAAGCTGTGGGTTAAAATGTATGAATCTTGTAATATCCGGTGTCACCCACCAAACCTGCTAAGTGCAGCATAAGAGGTTATAACCATAATTATGACTTAACCAGGGGTAAAATACACTGGTGACGTCAGTCTATTGTTAAAACAGTAGATTCTGATCTACGAATCTATACTATACCATATACTATACTATCTATTTACGAATCTATTTTTAATAGCCGCCAGGTCGGGTTCAATCATGAAACTATGGCTTATGTTGCCTGGTTTAACCATGCTGACTATAGAATTGTGGTTTTCTATATAAAATCTTGTAACATATGTGCCTATTTTGTGTATTTTAAGTGGAAGAAAGAACGCAATTACGATAGATTCGTAGATCCGAATATACTCGGCGCTCTGCGCCTCGTACATTCGGATCTACAAATCTATCGAATTTCGTTCTTTCTCCTTGACATGGAGAAGATAAGAAAATAAGAATCCAGAGTTGAGTTCCCCTTTGCTTTGAGTTTAAAATTGTTAGGTGAGATGCCATTATTGGATTTATCATGATAATGTATGGAGTTTTTCAAAAGGAATAATGTGAAATTAAATAACATATAAAAAAAGCTGAAATTTAATTTGCCAATATTTATTACACTTGGACATCTAAGGCAGAGAAATCTAACATGAATGCAGTGATGTATACAGTGGGACATTTGAACTTTACAGATATAATATACAACATGTATTGATTAGTTTTATTTATTTTGCATTGCTTTATAGTATATTATTTGCTGCTGTAATATGATGTATTTTACATTCTCTGAAATAAATTAGATTTGATTTTGTTTAAGTAAAGCAGGTCGTTTAAACAAATACTAGTATCTGCTTGTTTAGAGAATTAAATGAGCTAATTATATCCATTAAAACAAACCGCTGAACATGAAAAGTGAATTTTAAAAAAAATGTATGTTTTGATGTAAAAATAATATTGTTGTCTTTTATCCACATAAATATGTATACTTATTATAGTTACCTGATGCATCGCATATCAATTTTTTTTGCAGACATCAAGAATACATGCAATTAAATAACCGAATTCTAAAAGATACAAGATCATTATATTTTGATGGCGTTCTATTAATTCAGACATAGGTGTAACTAAAACTGGGGGAAATAAGCTTAGAACGTATGCTAAATTAAAACATGAATACAAAATGGAAAATTATTTAAAATTAGATTTAGAACTACATTCTAAAAAAGCCACGGCAGTAATTCGTGTTAGCGCACGCAACTTGAACGGGGTAGAAAAAACAAGCCGAACTCAGTACCTGCAAATGAGCGTTTTTTGCCGAGACTGCAAAACTATGGTGGAAGATGAAGTTCATTTTATTAGCGACTGCCCTATCACGAACCACTCAGAAATGAATACTTGCCTCGTCGGCATCAAAATGCCGATGCATATTTTATCAACCTCTTTAAAACTTCAGATACAGTGAAATTAGAAAACCTTGCCATCTTTATCAGACGCGCTATGGCACTGAGAAAAGAAAAAACTATATCAAAACTAAACAGTTTTTATCTTCTCTCGTGGTGATCCATACACATAGACGTCAGCCACACCATGCATTAATATGTGTCTATATATATATATATAATATATATATATCATGTATGCTATGTATTTACTTTATATATTATTGTTTTGTGTGTATACCAAAACGATGCACTTCATTGTATGGAATAAATTGATTGATTGATTGATTGATTGTATTTGTTCTTGTATCAATTTATTTTAAATATACCACATTATATGAAACACCACTGGTGGTTCAAGTCATGGCTGTCATATGATATGAACGGCTATCACTCTAATGATTTCCTCCACATAGCTATAACATCTCCAATGAAAAGATAAGCATGAGATGTGGTAGTGTGTATATGTGTGTGTGTGTGTGGGGGGGGGGGGGGGGTATAAGTGTTTTAAGGATTGTGTCTATATCTCTAGTGATGGCTGTCACGTGATACATGATGTTGACTGATGTTGACTGGTACCTTTCACTCTAATGATTTCCTCCAGACGGTTATAACATCTCAACTGAAACGATAAGCATGTTATGTGCGGTGAAGGGGTGAAGGGGGGGGGGAGATGATTAGCCCTTTAAATCTCCTTGTCACATCTATGCACCACATCTATCTTGAATAAAATAAAATTCATAGAGCAGGAAGTTATATATTTTATTAAACAGGGAGCGTTATAAACGTCAATTTTGGATATTATATATTTGTGAATCGGATTATTTTATTTACCTTGGAGTTCAATCTCATCTGTGGGTGAATAAAAATGTGAATAAAGCATTGGTCACTTATATAACATATACAATTTACATGACATATATGTATTAAAAAATGTATTCAAGTGAAAATATATGCTATATTAAAAGAAAATGTTCTTTGTTTTAATTTGCGATTTTAACTTGATCATTTTATTAATTGATGACATTTTTATTTATCTTGAAATGAGAAGTGTATGGTACATCATTTCACAAGGTGCATCAACATCTATCGGGGCTGAGAGTGTCACCGGATATAATCTTGATTGTAAACGTTGTTGACAAGAGAGATCCTTGCCGATGGGGGTAGAATGGTCACCATGGAGATGACAGGTGGTGATTAACATGATCACCATGGAGACGATAGGGGGTAATTAGGGGTCAGAAGTAAATGTCAACAATCTGTTCCTGAAATGTATATCCCTCACACTGTTACAGAATATAAATGTTTTCTAGTTATAAATACCTAAAGGCAACATCAAATCAACATCAAATTATAATAGTCACAGCAACATCAACTCAACATCAAGTCAACAACAAGTCAACATAAAGTCAACATCAAATCATAATGATCCTGTCACAGCAACATCAAGTCAACATCAAGTCAACATCAATTCAACATCAAATCATAATAGTCCAGTCACAGCAACATCAAGTCAACATCAAGCAACAGCAAGTCGACATCAAACCCCAATGGCAACATCAAGCAACACCATGTCAACATGAAGTCAACATCAAATCCTGATGGTCACAGCTGATGGTCACAGCAACATCAAGTCAACACGAAGTCAACATCAGGTCAACATCAAATCCTAATGGTCACAGCAAGATCGAGTCGACATCAAGTCAACATTAAGTCAACATCAAATCCTAATAGTCACAGCAACATCAAGTTAACATGAAGTCAACATCAGATCAACATCAAATCCTAATGGTCACAGCAACATCAAGTCGACATCAAGTCAACATCAAATTCTAATGGGCACAGCAACATCAAGTCGACATCAAGTCAACATCAAATCCCAATGAGCGCAGCAACATCAAGTCGACATCACGAGTCGTGATTCACGACATCAAGCAACATAAAGTCAACATCAAATCCTAATGGGCACAGCAGCATTAAGTCAACATCAAGCAACGTCAGGTCAACACCAAGTGAGCATCAAGTGAACATCAAGTCAACATCAAGTCAGCATCCACTCAGTAGCAATATAATACTTACTCCTGTTATTTAAACAGAACTAGAGCTGAAGCAGGATTCCCAGCGTACAAGTCAACATCAATATCAAGTCAGGCTAATTTTAAATTTTATACCATGTGATAACTATTACCAAAATCTATATCCAAACACTGCTCTGAGAACATTCGCGTGTTAGCAACCTTGTTTTATGGTCATACGTATTTGACTGTTATTTGTGCAGGCAGTTTTGAGAATTTATTAAGACACTAACGCACATCTTGCGTAGCTGATGTAATCAAGGCCAAAAATGTCGGGGTTATTTTGTATTCCTCTGTCATGGTGATCGGCTATGTTTTGTGAGTTTTTCTATCTCACTAAATTGAAGAGTTGGCTTCATTTTAAATGTGGGTACTGAAGAAATAAATTGGTTACAGCGGGACTCGAACCCGTTATTCCCACAGGTCACGTCACCAAATACAGAAACTCCGTCTTTGTAACATTTTGTCCCGCGTCGTGATATGTTTCTATCAGAGGGTAGAATCACATACTTCAGGCACGGCACTACACGTTTTTAAAGGGTGGTTCAGAACTTCAAAATGTTAAAAAGTATCATTTCCAGCTTGGGCCCAATCATATCGATTCTCGCGCTACAACAATGCTTGGTGGAATTGTTTGCGGTGGATTTCCGGTGTTGTGGGAAGAGGGTTTTCATTGCAAGTAAAAGCTGTTTGATCGCTAACTGTACATCGTATTGGAGGCTAGTATAGGATAAAGCCCGAGGACATCTACATTCTTAGCTGTGGAAAAGGCCCATGCCGAAGGCCGAAGCCTTTTCTACAGCTAAGAACGAGAGCTCCGAGGGTTTTAACTGACTTAAAACACATCTGACCATAATGAGGATCCCTCATAATCAACAGTTTACCTGGACTTATTATAGCACCATAGCCCTACCATGATAATTTGTCTTTACTTGATCAACAATAACTCTCCATTCCCGGCTTAGAATGTGGTGGTCGGACAAAGCAAATAATATAGTGGTGTGTTTTATTATCATAATTATAACTTCCTTGGTCCTATCCACACCTTACCCTACTAGGCCTATCCACTCCTATCCAACCCGCCCCCTAACTTCCCCACGCCTTTACTGCTATCTGATGATCTGTATTGAGGTCAATGACCTGTGACCTGATGTCAATGAGGTGTGACCTGACCCAGATACCATCTGACAATCTACAGCAGGAAAATGACATTAACAGGACCGGAAGTGAATAATGAACCAATCAGCGACGAACGGGAGATATAAACTCAAAAAACACGAATAGACGGTGGCCCCGCATCAGGCCACAACACTCATCAAACGGACAGAAAGAGCCCAATGTTGGTTTAATGTTAGGCCAGCGTCGCAGACGATGGATCAGAATTAAACAAACATTACTAACCCTCAAACAGTGGAGACGACAAGCTAGCACAATGCTAGCTCAATGCTGTAATTCACATTTAGAATAATAACTATATTTTAAAGTCCTTTAAAAAGTATATTTTAGAAGGTTTTTATTCCTCGAATACGAAATATCGCAATAATTCACAGTGAAATAATCACAATAATGCACAATAAAATATCACAATATTTCTAATAAAATATCACAATTCATAATGTAATATCATAATAATTCACAATGAAATATCACAATAATTCGAGTATTTAAGGTAACAGTGAAATATTACAATAATAATCACAGTGAAATATCGCCATAACAAAGACAATTTATCAGATGTGTTGTTTTCAAGTCATTTGAAGTTGGCAATAATTTATTAATGTCAGTTGGTTTTAAGACACCTAGCTGGCTGTAATATAAACAATATGTAAATCGTGATAAAGTCAAGCTAATAATCATGTTATTAACATATAGGTTCACTAATTCTTCATTTGCAGCTGGCATTGCATTTTAAAAGAATAAAATACGACAATCAAATTGCAACATCCAAAGCGCCGATGTAGAAATCAAATGGTCAACCACTTTAAAGATCAATGCTGTATAATTTATACTCAGTAACCATGGTAACTTAATACATCTTGGTCTATAATCATAATATTTAGACCACTTGCTCTATTGTGAAATATCAAATTTCACAATTTACATCCTGGGGGCATACAATGAGACTTCATACTTACCCCTGAAACACAAAACATCAACCCAGCATTGAGTCAATGCTGGATCACCGTCTGCCACGATGGCCCAGCAGAAATATGTCGAAGAAAAACGTGCTTCTTTACAAAAACGACGAGAAATATTCCTGACAATAACATTTACCGCTCAGTTGATTCTCAATAAGTTTAACATTCACGCGCTAATTTGCTAAGTGATAGAATTGTAATTCAATCCACCTGAAGTTGTGTGTCGCGGTAGCGAGATTCACAACTTCAAATGGGATATTTTCAAAGCGTGTTCTATATGTAACTAATTGTGTGGAAGCTCTCCAGCCCGAGGATCAAACCCCCGAGCCTGAGGTTCAGAGGTCTCAGTGGTGACTACCTAAGCTCAGTTTAATTGTTGTCGAAAAACACGAAATTATATATTTGACCATGTGTGGTGTGTATTAGTATTTATTTATGTTCCCCCACCCACCCCTCATCGTCCCATCGTCATCTCCCTGTAATCTGTAGCTGATGATCGTCCTTGGGGAATACCTTATTATAACAAGGAAAACACGGTCATAAAAGCGTCTTTTATTGCCGATTAAAAGCAAAGAAACATGCGTGGAACATGCGAGAAACGTGACGAAGACAGAAAAACAACAATTAGATATAATAACCCTTATCCTTCTGATCACCACTGTTGTCGTTTTTAATGGGAATGGGAATGAAATATGTGTCTAAACATCAAGATTGGCAAATATTTGTGATCAAATTAAACAAATATTAGTAATTGTCAGCCACTTGAAATTGTGGGTCGCGGTAGCGAGACACAACTTCAAGTGGGTAAAAATTTGAATAAATCAACTTAGCAGATAAGGGTTGACGCTCTCGAGACCAACGGCAGTGTTTTTAAACATATTCAAGTAATGCAGTCCAATGTACTCCTAACATTTGATTAAATATTTTCGCTGCATGTGTAGATTAATTAATATTTTATTAGTTTTCTTAGCTTGGTCAATTTTTTATTTGAAATATTAGTTATATCAGTAATATTAATCTTTGAAAATGGTCAGATAACTCTTTTGCAGCTTGCGATAGTTCTAATTAGCATGTAAGGATTCTGATTCTACTGATCACACACAAATATGAAAAGCCAAAAATCTTTCAGGTTTGAAAAATTGCTGGGTTCCATGATTTGCTGTTCGTTTTTAATGAGCATCTTTATGTTTAATCTTATTTGTTGCTATAACATAGACATTTCTGATGGAGCAGCAGAGAGGGTTACTTGACCTATAGATTGACCTCGTCAGCGGAATGTCTCTCAGTCACGAAGGCATTGGAAACGATGACCATTGTGAAGAACTGGTAAATAGTGATTATTGTAGGTTTAGTCAATATTTAGATGAAAGCCATGAAAATGCAAATTGTTGCACTTACCGAAATGGGTTAGAAATTATCATAACTTTGAAGATAAGTGTTGGAGAAATCACCGGCTACTAGTATGCCCAGCTCTTGAGATAAAGTTCCTTGTTAATTACCTTGATAATCTTACCCACATGCTTTCTATCTAAGAGTGACCACATCACCAGCTATTTTAAGATTAATATATCATAAACAAATATTAACATTATTTACACACATGAGGAGACACAAGTGGATGATTATTTAGGTCAGATAACTCAGACGGTATAGAGTGAATGCGGTTTGTATTAAACCTTTAACCGCCGGTGTCGCATATATTCGGGTTTTCATTTTTTTATTAGCACATCAAGTACCACATTTTAAAAAATGTTGAAGATAAAATATGACATCAATCAGCAAGATTTGAAAAGAGTTGACCTCCATTTTGTCAAATCTGCATAATTTGCACCCACTTGAAGTTGTGGATCGCGTCAGCGAGACACAATTTCAAGTGGGTGAAAATTCAGATTGAATAATTTGGCGGTTAAAGGGTAAACTAATTTTAATTATAATATTTTAGATGCCGCAAAATATTCTCGTTTTGTCAAGGGAAGAAATAAACTCTGTCCCGATACCCACAATTTGTGGGAGGAATACAGGTTTATTGCAGGTTTTATAGGTTGTTGGCATGCACTGCTTATATAGCCATTATACGCCCGTAGGGGTGTGGGGGTGATTAGCACCAGAAAATCAGTAAATATGAGTGACGTCATAGGTCAGACAGGTCACGCGTGCGCACTAGCTCACATCCGGTCTACCCCCTCATCGTATGTCACTTAGGATTAGGTTGCGCACATATTAATGACATAATTTATACCTGCGGCTCTCCTTGATCAGTTCACGTTGTTGAGAGGTACTGGTATGGGTTTATTTGAACTGAGTAATTAATGCTGATAGTAGAGGGTATATTTAAATTTCATGGATTTTATAGTTTTTGGCACTGCTTATAATTCGATTCAGATGATTTAGTGTACTAGATACACAATTAAGAACAATTTTATAACATCAAATAACATCATAATGATATAAATAACAATCACTACTTGCAAAATTGATATTAATTTTGTCAAACATAAGGTGCTTTAATTTAAATATAAAAGAGGAATAATTAGTGATGAGTCATCATTATGTGAGTGTAAAAATGTGTGTCGGATTCGAATCCAGCCTCTGTAGGTTTTTAATCCACGTAGCTACCGACTAAGCCCACAATTTACCACACTTGATCCCATATCCCATACACATTGTCTATGGCGTGGTGTAGGGCCTAGAGTGTTCTCCTTAAATCAGTTGAATTTATCTCAGTTGAGTTGAGTTGATCTCTGGGCGTTTGATGCCATTGTCCACCAGAAGAGGGGGCTATCAAACACCAGAGATAAACACTTATCCTGCGGAATTATCCGGTGTCCGTTTTTAGTATTTGAAGCTGGAATGACTTGAGCAATTTTCAGCTCCAAATAACGGGAAACTTTTCTATTTATTAAAAAAACAACCATCTCACAAATTGAAATCTTTGATTATATTGAACATCTCTATTTAATAATTTTCAGTGCAGTTTTATCTTAGTCTGAAAGTTGACGAGGAACGTGTAAATTGTTGGCCCATCAAGTTGTCACCACTTATCTGTAGCTTTGATCATTACTCACTAAAGAAAACAAGTATATATTTTGTTAACCATTGATACTAAGTGCTAATCACGGCAATAGCCCTTTCTGGTTGCCCTTTGAGAAAAAATGGTGAAATAAATTAGCAATAGAATGTCAAATTTGCCATATATTCCGATCAAAACTGTTCATATATATTTATTTTTAACTGCATTATCCAGCGCTTTAATGGTTTATAATGCGACACCAATCAGCTTAAGGCACCTTAAAGCACTAAATAAGACTATAGTCGCTTTTAGTTTGTTTATTAGCAGTGAAATCGCCGCTATTGAGAACGACATGTGTGGTCAATAATCAAAATTTCACGTACTACGTCGTAGTAGGTGAAAATTACTCATATTTGCTCAATTTGATATCAAAAATTGATATCAAAAATTGCAAATCTTGGATGAAAAACTAATTTTTGATTGTAGCCCTTCGATGGTTAATGTCTTGTTGACGGCTTGCAGAGTGTGCCTTGGTGGTCTCATCGCTAAGCCTCCGAGTATCAAACATGCTCTTACATTAGGTTTACTGTTGTGCAAAGGCAAAAAACAATAACTGCTCACTTGAAAAGTAAGCAGTTATTGAAAAAGTAAGCAGTTACTGCTGTTTGAATTTCTGGGATTCATAGCGAACACCTCATACCTTGGACAAGTGTTGTATAAAATAGTACATAAACAAACTACGCATTATCATAGTTTTTGTTGGCAATACAATATATGTGATCATGCCAATATTTAATGGGATGTTATTAATTCTTATGTAGGCCTCACAATGAAATATAACATGACTGATTTAGATAATTAATTAATTTCATCAAGTTCAAATATTTAATATAAAGATATATATTGTGAACTCAAAGTTTACATCAGGCTAAGTGACAGACAGGGGGGGGGGAGTGTTAACGTCCCCGCTAAGACATACTAATTGTACGCATACATATATAATAGCTCCTGTGAAATATGTTAAACATTAAATGCTAAGGCCACTATGTTTAATTTCTCTCTTTTAGATCAGAAAAAATCTAATGGGGGAGGGCGGGAAAAAACATTTAAGAAAAGAAAAACATTTACCCTATTTTTGGAAAACTTTATGAGGGCGTGCAAATAAAAAAACATTGGACAAATTTCTTGAAAAATTAATGAGGGCGACGAAATAAAAAAACTTTTGAACATTTTTTAAAAAAGGTAATGAGGGCGACAGAAAAAAACAAGCAAAAAAACATAACTGGTAAAATATATCTCCCGAATAAACTTTTTTTCGGAATGTTTTTTATCTCCCGAAATTGACAGTTTTTTTCAGAAATCGGCAACAATCTAATGGCGCGCTGGGCAGAAAAAAATACATGTTTTTTTGATAATGCGCGGCCTAAATCTAATAAGCGCGCTCATATAAAATATCGAAAAAAAACATAGTGGCCTAAGTACGACTATATAGTCGTTTTTAATCTGTTCTATTAGCAGATTAAATAACAACCATCACCAGAAAAATGAGCGTATAAATGTCCAGATTTGCATGAATGGTTGCAGCGAGACACATTTGGGGTGAGAAAATTTAAATAATATAACCAACGGGTAGAGTGTTAATAGTTGACAAGCGCCCTTCATAAACATAGCATATTCCGCAAACTAAAATAATCCGCGGACTCTCAGTGGAATATATACATTTCTTAAACAACAGTCTCATAATAGGGGGTGATTTTAGTATAATTGGATAAAAACGCAACATTGTTAGCAGCATAGCTATCTCAATCTGATTAGTTTTCATAGTTTTATCCACACATAAGATTGTGAAAAACTTACTCGTGCATCTTCAAATATATCAATAGATGCATTTTTAAATCGTCAACCATATGTCATAAGCGTAGAGGGTGAAGGGTTTTCATTAATATAGCAAACTGTCTAAATAAATTAAAGTTTTAGAAAATTTAAAAATGCGTTAGCATATAAGCACAGTTTAAATAAGAAAGATAGAAAACGTGATGCTAACGCTGATACCTAATTCAAACAAAAAAATAACCCCCATGGAAGATCTTCGTGGTTTATTACCTTAAACGTTATGAATTCACATGTGATTTCTCGTTATTTTTTTGGTAACAAGACCAGCGATTCATGTCAGTATATGGCCATCTTGCATTTTACACCAAAAAAGTGTAATTTATATTTACCTTTAATTACATCAGTTCAGTGGGCTATAGTATTAAATTATGTGATTCTTCACTATGTTGGCCATCTTGGATCTTAATGAAAAATATTATAATTTAGAAATCAAAAATAATTTTAATCGATTCTTTGGGTATGTAAATGTGTGATCAGGCAGTTACCTTCCTATCTTCACAGCTTCCTTATTACAAGATATATGATAATTTATGTATTTCAGGAGATGTCGTTATTTTGATGTCGGACTTTTTGAAAATCTGCCATATTTGAAATTGCATTCCAATAGGTCGCATGTTAACATGCTGATTCTCATCCAGTAGCTATGTTGGTCATTTTGGATCTTACAAAAAAAATTAGAACTTTAGAAATAAAAATCATTTCAACCGACTCATTTGCTATGAAAATAAGCCATAAGAATAATATCAGCTTTTAATTAGCTTCCTGTCTTCACGCTTCCATTCTTACCAGGATAAATTTAATGCAACCTACAGTGGTGTACAGGTAAAAATTTGGCAACAGAAAAATTAAAGCAAGAATTTGAATCTCATAATACGATCACATTTCACAGTAGACCTAGAGAGCAAAGTGTCACTGTACATTTACACATCAGATAGTTTCATTGGACGTACAGATCAAAGAGTCACAGCACATTTACAGACAAGGCACTCACAGTGGACATTGGGATCAAACCGTCGCGATGTATTTAGCATGAGATTAACATTCAACAAAGCACTAAATACATACACATAGTTTATGGTCATCGGTTGCGCAGAGATGGTAACCATGGAAATTAAATTCAAATATAAAATGTTTATCTCGTAAAATAATTAAGGCTCCAGGCATTGAAGACTAGGGGTTCACAACATGTAAGATATACATGATTAGCTCTGTACAACCGGCAGCTTAGAATTGAAGCTAGTATTTTTTTCATTAACATTTTTCATTGAATTGAAGCAGAGAAGACAATGCGTTGACACAATGCTGGCTCAATGTTAGTCCACATTCTATAAACTAAATATTTAACTCTGTTAATTGTGCTGTGCAGCAATTAATAACTGCTTACTTTTCAACAAAGCGGTTTTTTCTGGCTTCTGACAATGTACTAAACATCAATTACTTCGCATCATGATTTTTGTTGTTGTGATTAATGTACAGATAGATGTAAAATAAATAAAATCTGAATCTGAAAATCTGAATCAGTCACAACCAGTTACAACCGTCTGATTTTTGGTAATGTAGTAAACATTTTTTTTAATAGTTATCATTAGAACAGCAATAGTGTATACAAAAGAACATTTTTTTTGTTGATTTCATCATGCATTAGAAGGCTAGGGCTCGAACTTAAAATCTTAGGTGTGGAGGGCAGTGTCGTCTGATTGATCTCAACTTCGCTTTTCTCCTGGCCAAATCTAGTATGTACAGTGTGTTAGTAAATATATCTTCTTCGTTGACTGACAAGTTCAAGTAAGCAGTTAACCTACTGCCTTTTGACTTTTCATTGAGGTGAGTTAAATACTTTAAGCAGTGACTATAAAAGTAACAATAGTCTGATTGTAGGCCTAACCTTATATCAGAAAACATGAGCACCTCAATAATGTAACATATAAATCAAACTATTAATGCCGAATGATTTGAATAATTCAAATTTCATTATTTTTCAATCTGGAAAAATTATGAAATTTAAATTATTTAAATCTTTTGGAATTACTATAACAGTGGAATGACTGGGTACGATGTTACTCTGGTTAGTTGCTGATTCCACGTTACTCTGTTGTTTGACCGGTGTCCAGTGTCTGGCTGTGATGACCTGATTATGGAGGGTGATTTTAACTTCTAGCCCTGATTCTACATGACAGCACACTGTGTAAGATTCTCACGCATCTCATGACAAAAAACACGTTAGCCCTTGTCCTGCTAGAGACAGGTATATATACAGTAATATATATATATATAATATAATAGGTATAAAATTTATTAAATAAGTTAACATTTCACTGACATTGATCTTAATTATAATGGTAGATGCTCTGTTAATCAAATAAATACAATTCGGAGACTATTTTTCATAAATATATCTTTTTTTTATTTGAAGCTTGCAATGCATGAGCGATTCTAAGTTCAAATTACGAAAATACGAACTCACAACTCAGAAAAACAATTATTAACCAATAAACCAGCATTGGCTCAATGCTTCACCAACGCTATAAATGATGGTTCAGCATTGAGAACAGCATTGTACCGCTCTTTGTTGTCGTCTGACCCGTTTTCTGATGAGGTCATTGAATGACACATGACGGACGCCAGTCACTGAGAAAAACAATAATGAAAAGAGTTTAGAGCACTCTGAGGGTAGCTCAATCTATTAGAAATACCAATAAACAAAACATTAAAACATTCTCAGATAAAAGATCCTGAATGTAGATACTATCATATTTATGCTCTCAATCTTCTGAATAATTATATTCGTTGATAATTCCCAGACTGAATGACACCTAATTATAGGAAACACATCCACCCTACGTGCAATGCAAGAGGGATTGAACATTCAGTTTCCACATCAGATGTTAAATTGAAATATTCAATCAAGCTCTGATATCCCAACGATCTATTGTTTTTAATTTGAAAAAAAGTTTGATATCGAGCACTCGAAGTTGTGTGTTTTACACCCTGCATTTCTTCTCATCCTCTCAGCTAGCGTCAACATCTACAGAATTCACCCAACACTGGGGAATCTTTGGTGTACCATTATGTGTTTGATTAACAGTCATTTTACAAGTCTTTATTTCTATGATCAGTGATGGTCAGTATCACCTTCATCCACAGGGGTCAGTTACAGAGGTCAGCCTGTGGCTTGACCACAGGTGATTTCAGACTGACCAGAGGTCACTCCAGACTGACCAGAGGTCACCTTAGACTGGACAGGTCAGCTTTCATGGCGGTGTCTATTTCACGGTGCTGACCGGTTGATTGTTTTTGTTCACGGTTGACCAGCACCTCAGATGACCATCCCAGTGAACTAGAAACGTGAAACCAATTTCCATCCACTTAACGCGACACACAACTTCACGTGGGTAAAAAATACCAGATGACCAGGCCAGCGAACACGATACGATACGTAAAAACAGTGTTGGTTTA
Organism: Flabesymbios commensalis; assembly: GCA_964017125.1. NCBI lineage: Eukaryota > Metazoa > Annelida > Polychaeta > Terebellida > Flabelligeridae > Flabesymbios > Flabesymbios commensalis. The sequence goes on along the minus strand of OZ024905.1, from coordinate 101,738,941 downwards.
ATGCCGGGCCAGTATCTAGACGGCGGGCCAGCATCAAACGAGAATTGGGTGAGCATCTCCTATTCCACCTGATCACCGCCTGGTCACCGCCCTGTGGACCTATTATAATCTACACACGTATTCACGTAATAAATAGTCACATTTGTTCAGTTGAATATCAAAACTTTGACATTGTACCATAATTAGCCTCCCGAAATATTTAACATAAAAAATATGCTCTTCGAAGAAAAGTAATTGCACGTTAATCATAAAAATAGGTTTTCATCGAGAAAGTGGATCTCATTGTTCCCACAGAACTGACCGGTGCACATTGTCGTATAGGCCCTGGTCAGCGTTATCAAGTCTCTTCAACCAACTTTACATCTTAGCTCATGCCCCCCCCCGTCCCGTCAATGGACCTGTACATCGTGTGCCATTTATATTTCACAGTGAGCATGCAGTCCTCCAGCCATTTCTGCGCATTAAACTTATGTTTTATGTTTCTGTGTCAGGTACACATTTACACTTGAGTCAAGTGAAGCATGTGTTGGTGAAGTGCCTTGCCCAATGACACAACATCGAGAATAAAGTTCATCCCTATTTTTTTCTATTAACATCTCATTTCATGTTTTAGACATATCAAGGTTTAAAAAAAAGTTGGTGTGGGTGAAATGTGGGGGGGGGGGGGGTGCATGGTGGGTGGTGCTAGCCCATGGCCTATAATATGGTTCTATTCTCCTCGATCCGAGTGAATGGTGGCCCTCTACAATCAACAGCAATCAACAGCAAACAATCAACACAATGTTGGTACAGTGCTGGCTCATTGGCTTATGCGCCACCCCAAGATTGAAACAGCATTGTTTAGATGTTATGTGATTTCCAAAAGGTAATTTTGAGATGAAATGTTTATTTTTTTTTATTTGATTAGCTATTTTTTTAGATGTACCTTTACTATAATAAGGAATCCCCGATTACCCCAATTTTGCGAGGGGAGGGGACTTGCGCCGGATATAGTGCTAGGAAAACCTGTATCTTGTCTTGACCTGTTGACAACTGTTTATTAACTTTAATCACCGGTGAATCTCAGTGGAGTGGAAGCCAAAACATTTTGTTCTTATTACGTATATTTTTATTTAATTTTACGTTAAAGTAAAGGTACATCTACATGATAAATATAACTGTGAACAGAGGCATACAGCATACAGAGGCATACAGCAAGCAAAAGCTAGACATAAAAGGCTGGTCACACTCTGCGACACTAGAGTAAGATTGGATCAACGGCACGTGCTTTCTGCGGAAATAATTTAATGTTCCATTTCCAGCCAAAAATGATACATTGAGCCAATGTTGGTTTGATGCTGGTCCAACGTCGTAGTCTGTGGGCCAACATTAAAACAACATTGGTTCTACGTCGCGTGTTTTCTGCGTTCCAGCATGGAGAATAGAACACAAGATGATGTACACAAACTCAGGTGACCAGAAACCAATAAACAAGGTGTCCGCCTAGGCCTACAACGTTGACCCTTCAAGCCCTGGTCTAAGTTTATATACACCAAGAGGCCAAAGGTTTTCTTTCAATTTGAAATCATCATTAATGTCTTCCCAGTAAAAACAAAATATCTGTATAACATTTGTACAATGTCGGCCCAACGTCTTCGAAATTGGCCCAACATTGTACAAATGTCATACAAATGTTTTGTGTTTACTGGGATTAGTCTTGACGCTTCAGTTGAATACTTTCCCAGCAACATTGTATAATAAATGTTATACAAGTGTTTTGTGCTTGCTAGTATGTTAATGGTCTACGGCCATTATAAATTTTATGTTACTCTTTCAGTGGATCGACTTTAGACGTGAAAATGTGAAAAACGCTCTGAAATAGTTATTTCCTCTCTTTTTTTTTCCTTTTTTTTTCTTTTTTTCTTTCTTTCTTTCTTTCTTTCTTTCTTTCTTTCCTTCTTTCTTTCTTTTATTCTTTCATTCTTTCATTCTTTCATTCTTTCTTTTGTTTTTCTTTCTTTCTCTTTCTTTCACTCTTTCTTTCTTTCTTCTTGTCTTTCTTTCTAAAAAGGTATGGTCCCCCCCCAACATGATATTTAAACAGACTCAGCCACGGCGAGAGGCCAATAAATCAGACATACGCCAGGTGCACAACATTAAAACTACATTGGCTTAATGTGTTCTGTTAGTCGGTATTTACCTAGAGATGAGAGGCTCTGATAACATATCTACCATGCTCTCCTCGTAGTCCCATATGGTCTAGTGGTTAGGATCCCGCCCTCTCACGGCGGTGGCCGGGGTTCGATTCCCCGTGTGGGAGCTTATTTTTAGGTAATTAAATACAATTTTGCGTAACTTTCTTAGATTATATCTATTTCATTATTCACATGATGTTTCCTTATTTTTTATTCGTGCACCCTTGGTTCTGGTATCTATTAGCTACCGTTTTTTATCATTATTTATCCTAGATAAGCTTGTCGAATCTTGCTTTTACATTTCAATATTGTGTTCGTATTAGATCGAAAATGTGTGAGTAAAAAAAGCAATCATAGTTGTTCAATTTTTAAATTCTAGTTGTTTCGATTTGATGGACAAGTATGTGTGGATTATAGATTATAATATATCTAAAGTAATAATATTAGACTGCTAAGCTTGAAAAGTAGGCAGTTTGTCTGTTACCATTTACCTTCGCATTTTAAACTTTTTCTATCTTTATTCCACCACTGATTTTCTTTTTTATGTGACGATCAAACACATATCGAAATTGAACACAGGTGACCTTGACAGCGACGTCAATGTCAGGTAAAGGTCATCTAGAGGTTAGTTAATTGCCGCCCAGAGGTCATAGTTCTGACATTGCTCACACTTATAACCCTTAGTAACATGATTGTGTACACAGTGTCACATGAAATTTGGCACATTCAAACATTGATGTGAAATATGTTATCCGGAATAGAAATTTGTATACAAAATCTTGTAAACAAAAACATTGAAAATTTACACCTGAAAATAGACCATTTGTGTGAAATTTCATGTGAATAATAATACAGTTTACTGAATAAATTAAACACTGTTCTATTGTAATATAATATATTTACCATGTACAGCGGAATTTTAAAATTATTCTAAAAAACATCACAATTAAAATATCTCGATACATTTTCTTCTGATTTAAAATCTATATTTGTGATTCCTTTTTGGTATATTTGGTATATTTGGTATATGATATATTTTAGTATTATTTTATTTAATAATGTATTGCCACTACTGTCTATACTTTATATTAACTTGATTACACTGCATACATAGTATATGCATAATATTTATTATTGTGTAGTTATTAAAGTTAACTAAAAACATGTTTCTTCATATGTGAGTCGATGAGGTGGAAATTAAATATCATAAATCATTTTTCGATGAATAATATCTATATATTTTAAGACTATTTAATCGTCGCGGTGATTGAATAGTTAATTAGAAAAATAGATAAATCTGCTGGGTAAATCTACTGTTGGTAATTTATTTATTTAGTCATTTCTTATTCAATAGAGCGCATAGAGAGTCAATGGTGAAAAGAGTAGAAGAGCGACCTTGAGCGGATTTCAATGTCAGGTAGAGGTCATACGTAGGTCAGGGAATGTCCGCCCAGAGGTCACATGCCTGTCAATGATCACATTTATTAAACTCATGTCCAACATAATTGGATTCAGACTTTTTAAGACAGGTGTATGCTCTGCCGTTCCAAGCTAAAGAGCATTAACTGATTTTTTCACAAGTATACAGTTACTGTCGTTTAGAGCTGTACTTAGGGGGTAAGTAGTTACTGTGTAGAGCTGTACTTCAGTGGCCTGGAGCTGACAGGTGTCACATTAACATAATATATGTCACAAGTACAGAGGAACGAGGGGCAAACAAACCACGTAGATATAGTCTGTACATCTGTATGTAGATAACTCTAACAGTCGAACAGTTTTTCACTCTGGGTGATCTTTTCCAAACATTGAGGAAAATGTACTATATTATTGATGTTGTGAAGTTAGTAAAACTGAACTGTATACACCTGGGGCATCTACAACTATGTAACTGACCCATACGATAAAGTATTTAAAGCGAAGTAAGAAAGGCATCTGCCGACTGCATGGGAAATTCGTCAATCAGTGAAGAAAGTTTGTAGAGTAACTACGACGGGCTACGGGCTACGTGGGTCTGATTAAAACAAAAATAAAGGAAATTACATTTGTAAAGATGAGAGATAAACACGACGTACCCATTTGACTGGGTGATATGCTAGCACTTTAAACTTTTCAGGGCGGGGATTGACTTTAGACGTCTAAAGTCAATCCTCGCACGGAAAGAATTAAAAATGTATAACAGCCGTAGACCCATAACATATGTAAGTGGAGTAGAAAGAGCAAGCAACGACAATTATGATGATTTCAAATTGAAAAAAACCTTTTGGTCCCTTTGTTTTTATATTATAATATTTCAGCGCTTTAGGGGTAAAATCTGAAGACGAAAAGCTGGTGATTCAAAGTAGGATGAATATTATAAGTCTGATTTTTAATAATAATCAAATAACAATTTGCCAGAATGAGAGAGAGCTGAGATATCTGTGTGTGTAAACAATGGAGAACAACATTTTATTTTTCATTTTGAAATCATCGTAAATGTCATAGTTGGCTCTTTCCGCTTCATTTGAATATCTAAGTTAGGGGTCTACGGCATTTGAATACCTATGTTATGTGTCCATGACCATCATAAATAGTTTAATTCTTTCAATGCGGGGATCGACTTTAGACGTCAGAATCTGACGTCCACAGACGTCAGATTCTGACGTCTAAAGTCTATCCCCGCGCTGAAAGATATAAGCTTTGTTACCATCATTTGTCTAACACCATTATTCAGAGGTGACAAGCTGGTACTAAAGCCCTTGTTACTAACTGTCACTTGTCTTGTTAGGACATTTAAAATCCTCTCTCAAGGTCAAAGTGGTCATGTGACCTTACACAATGTCAAGATGAAGATGACGGATACCTAATAGTGTAACTTTAGACGGTAAATTACTTTATTATAAAAATGTAATACTAGATTATCATGGCCGAATCTGGAAACATTAGCGTCTTGCTAGATGGGAGGTGGAGGAGGGATGTAATTGGAACGGAGGGAGTTTTGTTAGTTTTCTATCATGAAAAAATCCGTCCAAATCTTGTATTTCACCGCCCGACCAATCGAAGAGTGGTTCACCATGTCACTTGACGGGATCGACCAATCACCGCCGTCATTAAGTTGTTATTTCAATTAGGGGTTACAATACCAGACTTGGGCCAAAAAATTGCTTTAAATATTTTTTATTTAACTTTATACTAACGTTACTTTTGAATATTTATATTTCGCTTTATACTAGCGTTACTTTTGAATATTTTTTTTTCACCTTGTACTAACGTAACTTGTTTAGCTGCTGAGTGGATTACAAAACGTTAATTCATGCTGGTTGTCAAACGTAGTCTTGGCTACTGGTTTTTGACATTCTGAATTAAAAATGTAACATTGTAAAATGAGTGTATATATTTGTCCCATTGTCTTTATTTTAATATTTTGTCTTGTTATATATGTATTACAGATGTATACTTGTTGTGTTGTAGCAGAAGTGCAGATTATTAATGTATCATGCATTTATATATCTCATAAGTCAGGTTAATTATGAATTAATTTAGGCCATAAAATGTGTCACGGCAGATTGGTCGACTGGAGTGCTTGAATAATGGAAACTTTTGTCTATACAAGTGCAAGCAAAAAATAAAATGCACGTAGTAATACCCCCTCCACCTCGCGCATCTAGTAATACCCCTAGCCTTCTCTTGTTTAGACATCTGAAATCCTTACTCAAGGTCAAATGTGTGATGTGACCCGGCATAAGATCAATATAGAGATGGCGAGTAGGCATACTTAACATTTCTATTATCCACCCAACCATTACTCCAATTTTTATTGCTGAATATCGCGTTAGCAATTTCAGTTTTAAATGACCGGAAAATACTACCTCTATGTGTTACTACACCGTACCAAGCTGTATTTGTAAAATCACCTATTGAAGGCGAAAGGTATGCGAACTGTATTTATTTGAGTGCGATATTGGAAAATACAGCTCTCGTTCAATGAAAAATGTTTGAGCCTTTATCCGAACACCTTTTTTATTGAAAATGTGCTGTAATTTGACATATGGCACGAAAAATGAACAATGTTTGTATTTTTTCACGCGATCAAGTCACACATGACATGTACTACCATGGAATGTGCTGAATCAACAACTGGAGTGCGGTATGGGTTGGTACCGATATACGTCTCATAGTGAAAACTACAGCACAGAATGCTGTTTTCTGAATATGGCTGGGTTGGAGTGCACCAAACTGTTCAAGGGCAGAGGTTTGCAGTGCTGCCAATAGTGCATTGTACTATACAGAATCTTTGATTTTTATGCAGAATTTGAAAGTGATTTTTTGGTACTTATGTTCTGTCACTCCTCGGGCGGACAAAGGTTACTCAAAGTCACGGGTGTAACGCGTCGAGGTCACGGGTACTTGCATGTGTAACTTGACGCGTGTGAATTTGTCAGACTTTAAGTATCCCACCTACACACGGTTAGTAATTAACACGTTAAGCTCTACATTACAGCTTACTTTGTTTATTTTTAATTGAAATCAGATTCAAATGAGTAAACCTATATTTATAAAAAAGATTTATCCATTTAAGCTTTATATTGCTCTATTACTCTATATTTGCATTCATTTCAAGCCCTCTTTGAATACATATGTAATGGGTCTACGATCATTATAACTATATTAATTATTTCAGTGCTGGGACGGCTCGTCTGTAGACGTCAGATTCTGACGTAGAAAAACGGACCACGCGCTAAAAGGGTTACATACCCTGAGATTCACCGGCGACACGTTACACGGTTAAGTACCCGGTTAAGTGTCACGTGACACGGTTAAGTACCCGGTTAAGCGTCACGTTACAGGGTTATGTAGTCGTGACAAAAAGATCAAAAGAAACAGTCGCCTATCTATGTTTTATGTGGACATTGTTGAAGGTATCTAGTAAGGCCATAGGACAGTCGCATAGTAAGAGTTATGAGAGTAGATAAACTACAGATTTGTGATGGGGGTCACACTGTAAATACTCCAGCACAGAGTAGGAGCATGGAGATAGTAAACTATCTCCATGGTAGGAGGTAGTACCTGGGAAAACGTTCCCGTTACTTGATAAGTTAATGTCGACCGTCACATTTTATCGGTTTGTTCAGTGTGAAACACTAAGATAAGTTAAACTGCAGCATTTGGCAGGCGCTACGATATTGTGGTATTGACAAAAATGTCGGACACTTGAAATGGATCCTTAGTAAAAGCAATGTCATGGAAAGATCAGAGATTACGAGACAGGATGCAATAATAGTGTGAAAATAGATGCAGATTTGAGAACAACTAAATATGTTTTTGTTAAAGAGCATAAGTTCTGTCATTATTGTGATAATCATACAGTAGATTGTGTAAATGATGAGATAAATAGAATGGAAATATTCAAAGCCTTGATTCTTTATTTGACGAAATATTAGAAAAAAATCTTAAGATATCACAAAATATTTTATTACCTAATTTTTTAGTTATTGAATCATAATAAATAAATTAATTAATCCATGAAAAACTTTTAAAATATGTCTTTAGAATTCAAACAAACCTGAGATGTTGAACCAAAGTTGGTTTAATGCTGGGCCACCGTCTGTGACGTTGACCAAACATCAATTTAGCATTGGCTGAGCGTTTTGCGTTTTCTGAAATCTTTATCATGTGAGACCTGGCAGCCGTGTAGGGTGAAAGAGTGAAATTTAACCTTTTCAAGTGTGTTTTCCCACGAGAACTTGATAATTTATTATCATGAACTACAATTAAAATCGGATCAAATGGAGGTAACACAATCAGCATTTGATTTGTCATCTTACACGGCGGCGAGCAGTAGACTGGTCTCTGATCTCATTATAACACTTGGATTACCAACCAGGACTCGTTTTAAATACGTTTTATTATCATACCTAAGATTGCTTCTTGAGGGTAAAATGTATGTGTAATAATAAAAAATAAAAAACGTTGTTACCAAATTAAACAAATATGATCAGGACTTTATAAAGTGGGTGTAATTTGAATTATTGATGCTCGTGCACAAAGTTGATTCTACGTCTGACGTGCGCTGGGTGTTTGATCTCGTCTTAAGATCATCTTACTTTTTATTATCTTCTGCGCTTTTGTGATCTTAGTCTAGACATCACGTCAACACAAAAACCGCTGAAGTAGACGGCATGTCAGAATGTGGTATGCGCCACTCATTTGAAAGGCACATATAGGGGCCTACATCAACATCTCTAAAAATAAACTTTCAAGATGGAAACTATGTTGATGATGCATTAAAACTTTGTCTCTAATAATTTAGTATTATAAAAAAAAAAAAAATAGCAGAGCATGGTATATATATCAGCAGCATGGGACGTTCTGAGAAATATTACCCAAATTATGGCCACAATTCAACGAGGATAATAATGTGATAGCTCAGCTTCCCGCAAAAGCCATTATATGATAAAGCCTCTCGCCACAGCCCTAAACTGGGTCGGTAGTTTCCGTGGCTCTGAGCCACTGCCCTAAACTTGATCGGTAGTTTCCGTGGCTCTGAACCACAGCCCTAAACTTGGTCGGTAGTTTCCGCGGCTCTGAGCCACAGCCCTTTCCGCGGCTCTGAGCCACAGCCCTAAACTTGGTCGGTAGTTTCCGTGGCTCTGAACCACAGCCCTAAACTTGGTCGGTAGTTTCCGTGGCTCTATTCGAACCACAGCCCTAAACTTGGTCGGTAGTTTCCGTGGCTCTGACCCACAGCCCTAAACTTGGTCGGTTGTTTTCGCGGCTCTGAGCCACAGCCCTAAACTTGGTCGGTAGTTTCTTTGGCTCTGACCCACAGCCCTAAACTTGGTCGGTAGTTTCCGTGGCTCTGAGCCACAGCCCTAAACTTGGTCGGTAGTTTCCGTGGCTCTGACCCACAGCCCTAAACTTGGTCGGTAGTTTCCGTGGCTCTGAACCACAGCCCTAAACTTGGTCGGTAGTTTCCGTGGCTCTGACCCACAGCCCTAAACTTGATCGGTAGCTTCCGTGGCTCTGACCCACAGCCCTAAACTTGATCGGTAGTCTCCGTGGCTCTGACCCACAGCCCTAAACTTGGTCGGTAGTTTCCGTGGCTCTGAGCCACAGCCCTAAACTTGGTCGGTAGTTTCCTTGGCTCTGAGCCACAGCCCTAAACTTGGTCGATAGTTTCCGTGGCTCTGAGCCACAGCCCTAAACTTGGTCAGTAGTTTCCGTGGCTCTGACCCACAGCCCTAAACTTGGTCGGTAGTTTCCGTGGCTCTGAACCACAGCCCTAAACTTGGTCGGTAGCTTCCGTGGCTCTGACCCACAGCCCTAAACTTGATCGGTAGTTCCCGTGGCTCTGACCCACAGCCCTAAACCATAATTGAACCAGTATGTTCATGTAGCAAATGACTTTTAAATAGGATATGTATATGTACTGTGACATAATTTGACAAATCAAAAGACTGTTTAGACTGAAATTTCAATTTAATAGTCCTGACTACAAATACTGTCTGTGTACTATGTGGCATGTGGAACTAAAGGGTGTGCCACGTGACATTAAACATCAAGGGTGTGACAGGTGACATTGTGCGTGAGCTTAAAGCGTGTGACAGGTGACATTGTGGACCTAAAGAGTGCTACAGGTGACATCACGTGTTTCATTATTGGTTAGGCAGCCACCTCAAATAAATAATAGATTATCAAACAAAACAATATGTGGTTCAAACATATCTCATGTATGGAACCGTGTTATTGGTGCATGTATGGAGGCATGTGATTGGTGCATACAACAGATGAAGTGACTTCATCACTGACGACTGGGGCTGCATAAGGTCTCACCACACAAATTCATTCGCGCATATCATTATAAAGTTTAAGAATAAGAAAGTTTTGTTGTAACAAAAGCATCGAAATTATAAAAGATAGGTCTAACAAGAAGTCATTGCGCTGGCTGTAACAAGGCTCTTCTCTTTTTCGATTTCAGAATAGAATGTATTTTCTAGATCACTCGAAAAAAATATTCAATAAACATGTTTCTTCCCCTTAAGGCGTCACCACACAAATTCATTCGCGCATATCATTATAAAGTTTAAGAATAAGAAAGTTAGTCTCTTTTTAAAAATTGTGGCTCTTTGGAGCAGCTCCTGTGGTGATTATTACTGATATATCATTTTGATAACAGTTTAAATCGATTCTGTGATGTTTTGTTGTAGCAAAAGCATCGAAATTATAAAAGATAGGTCTAATAGGTAGTGGTTGCGCTGGCTGTAATAAGGCTCTTCTAAAAAATGAAGTCAATGTTTTTCCAGGTCGCCCGGGGGAGAGTGGGGCAAGAGCTTATTCTAAGCTTAAATAGCAGAAAAGCAAGCAGATTCACATACCTTTTTTATTTTGTATTTTGAAAGAGAACAGCAGGATGGTTAAAATGATATATGGGGTTATTTACATTCCCCCATTTTAGGAGTGCTGGGAGGCCTGAGCGTATGGGTCATAATACATGTAAGTCTATGGGACGGGTATTATGTGTGGTGAGACGATAACCACCCTCAATGCCGATCCGAATGGAATACATGGAAACAATTCCTTGGGCCGATTTTACTTCTTTTCGCCTTCCCCCGCATCTTGTGTCCCATATCATGACAAAACCTAATATGTCTTTTTTAATAATAGGCCCGATATATGGTTGCTACCCAGACAGATTTTGCACTACAGTCCCTGTCATGTATAAAAGTCAGAACAGCTCAAAATTAGCTCTAATTCTTACCTTCTTTCACATACCAGGCACACATCCTTTTAACCTTGCATTGTACCCCTGCGAGATTATCATGAAACAGTTATATCTGATATCCTGCATGACGGAAACAACGTGTGCTTATTAAATATTCATACAATTTTAACTTGTTTGTATATTTTCTATTTCAAGAGAGGTTAGAGCAGAACCATTACCAATATTTTGTGTCATGATGCCATTATTTGTAGACACCTGGCCGGATATCGGCTTATGGTGAGCCCATAAGGAACGAAATAAAAGCCTTTGCCCATCAAAAAACTTTGACGACGTCAGTTTTCATCTGACTCCTTGTTTTAGTCACCTGAGGGGCTTAGGTGATTCAGTACATTTAAATATAAAAAACAATACAATTTATGATCAGTATATGAATTCCTCTCAATTGAAAATGAACAATGTTCAAATTAGTTCCACCAGCTGTAAAAAAGTAGAGTTCAAGTTTTAAAATTGGTAATTTCTGCTACAGCAATCGTGTGCGGTACATACAGCACTTTGGGCGGGGGCCCTAGGGTAGTGGTTAGCACCGCTGCCTTTCATGGTTCATGGTTCGGTTCCCGGTCTCGGCAGTTTGAAAGAAACGAAAATGTTTCTTCCCCATCCACGTGTGAAAGTCAGTATTGTGGGGAGCCTCCGTGACCGAGAGGTAGCGTGCTCGGCCTCAGACCGCCAGGGCTCGAATTTCGAATCCTGTGTCTGGAGTACAGTGTCATCTCAATCATCTCACCATCCTCAAGAGGTTCTCCTAGCCCAGTTTAGCCTATATGTGCACAAAGGTGGCCTAAAGCCCGATTCATTTTATTTTACATACAGCACTTTGACAGCTGAAGAATATTACTGTGCTTAAAGTCGTAGAAAGAACAGTAACGACTGATATGAGAAGTAAGCAGTTACAACTGTTTACTTCTATGAGCAGATGTACATTATAACACCATATCTACTCGACCAGGACAGAACTAGGCGGCTGCAGACCCCTATGCTAGATACACCACCTATATAAATGATAATCATATAATGTGATAATGCACTGATCTAGCTTGGAGTAATTTACACACACTGGGCCCACACCCCACTGATACATGATAAATGACGACTATGATAACTATGGCTCAGGGAAATTCGGTTGTTTTACGTCTTGCTCTCACGGAATCAGTGTTACAGAACACTCATTGAATGCAACGGGGAATTGGATTTACCAAGTCAAAAGTACGTGCACAAAACATTTTACTTATTAAATTAAATAAAAACATTTAGTATAGACCACACTATGTATGTTCCTTGTTTTATTTGTACCCCAGTTGTCTCTATCTCTGTAATCAGCGTGGTGCGTTCTGGGTACAGATGTGTCCCGCTGTTTGTACACAGTGGAATAATCCTTTAACTGCTTCAAAAAGTGAGGTTGTACATATTATCAAACTAAAGTAAAATGTGGTGGAATAATCCACGATTGAATGGATGATATTTTTTTTCCATTTGAAACAAAAACACACGTCAAATAAAAAAAAATGTGTTGTTCAGAAAAACAAGACATTGTCTTAAATTTCTATATTTTTTCCGTCAATGAGTAGTTGAAAATCGCGGAATCAGATTCAAGTTCAAAAGTCTGCGCAGCTCAACAGAAGGACAGAGACTAATAGGGTTAACCCTTCAAGTACCAATTTCCCATTTATGCACAAAATAAAATGTTTGAAGTAAAACGATTTGCATAATACATCACAATAAGGTCGTTTTGATCTATCTCAGACTTATAGGGTTAACCCTTCAAGTACCAACTTCATATTTGTGTACATAATGAAATATTATTAAATACAAATAATTCAATAAAGCTTTGTATAATCCAGTTCAATAAGGGCATTCTGACATCCGTTATGATGTATTTTATGGTTACTTTTCGTCGCCTTGGATATAAAAGGGTGTATCTGTCACTTTGTAAAGTGGCATTTACACCCTTTCATGTCCAAGGGGATGTTTTTTTCGCCTTGAGATGGGAGTTGCGGCAGTTAACGTCTCAATATGAATAAAAGTCCGCAGACACACCCTTTGGGGCTCAGAGGGTTGATCTTCAAAGCGAGAATAACAATATAGATTATCGTGAAGAGAAGTCGCTGAAATCCGCCGGTTGTTTTACGGAGAATGTCGGTAATTTATGACCCGTTATTCTATGTCAAATATCGTCAGGTAACCATAGTCTACACCATGACCCCAGCGGGTAGTGACCACGGCGATACAAGGCTCCTTGGAAACTAATCTTTGAAAAAATATTCAGTGACACTGAAACATTATTGAACCATCCTCAGAAGGTTTTCTTGGCTTAGTGTAGTGCAGGCTGTAGGCCTATCTACCCAAAAGTGCAATTAAGCCATATTCATTCATTCATTCATTCATTCATTCATTCATTCATTCATTCATTCATTCATTCATTCATTCATTCATTCATTCATTCATTCATTCATTCATTCATTATTTCATTCATTCATTTATTTATTTATTTATCCATTCATTCATTCATTCATTCATTCATTCATTCATTCATTCATTCATTCGTTCATTTGTTCATTTGTTCATTCTTTCTTTCAATCATTCCTTTATTTATTGTCGACAAATCATTACTATTTAACTGTTTGACTTTTCAATAGAGATTTTTTGTAAATGTTTAACAGTCTATTGGATTTTTTTATTTATTATTATTTCACAAAGTTGTTGACTTATGCAGATATACAAAATTTGCAATACAATTTGTTTTGCTGTGCAAGTATCGAGATATAAAGTATAATTTAAATTGGTGATATTCATATCAAAGTAGTCACATGCTCCAACACCTTCACACAATACAGTGAGAGGAGTTGTAGCCGGTCCCTGTTATTTGCCTTTATAACAGTCGACACCTTGACACACATGGCTGTGTTTAAAACCCGGAAACTGCTTACAATGTATCTATAAGTCCGGATACAAGATGTATACAATGTATGTAACTATAATGTAAGCCGTGAGAAGCTCTTTAATCAGCTAATGGGTGATGTGAAATCAGGGGAAATGAAGTGAGAGTAAGCCACGGAGCTAAACCCTTTACCTGCAATGGATGGTGTTAAATCAGGTGAGCTGACGAACAATAAGCAATGTAGTCTAACCCTTTGCCTGCTAGTGACCCATTACACAGAGCACTGTGCTGTCTGTTCCGACCAGACACAGACGGCACGCGTGTATCAAAATGCGGACAGCTCTCCCAGCAAACACGAAGACTCGACCCAATGTTGTTTCAATGTTGGTCCAGCGCCGTTGGCGGTGGGCCAATATTGAAACAGCATTTACATAGTTCCCATTAACATTTCACCGCTGGTCACGATTATATTCGTTGTTTTTCATTTTTATCAGCACCCGCCTTCAAGCACGTTAAAGATAATACGATACTTCAAACAACAACACCCATCCATTCTGTCAAATTTAAATAATTTTCACTCGCAAAGTTGTGAATCTCGTCAGCGAGACACAACTTCAAATGGTTGAAAATTAAAAAAAACAAGGCCTGTATTTTGTCAAATCTGTATAGAAGGGTTTCAAATCGCCCTAATTCTACACTAGATTTCAATTCGTCTCCAAATGTTTTACCCAACAATCACTCACCAAACATGCCATCATTAGTTTAGTCAAGGTGGTTATATACAGTCTACAAGAAAGTGTCTAGGCCATCATTAGTTTTAGTCATGAAATCTAAATTTCAATGAACAGTTGGTTAATGTTTTTTTCAATCCTATTAGACTAAAGCATTTCAACAATAAAAGTTAACCAGAAGCTGATGTAGCATCTTTGTGAAAACCATGAATAAGACAAGGTGATAGTGGTCTTAGCCCTTTAACCGCCGGTGCCGCATATATTCGGGTTTTTATCCCTATTAGCACATTAAGTACCACCTTTTAAACATGTTAAAGATAAAATGTGACATCAATCAGCAATATTTTAAAACAGTTGACCCCCATTTTGTCAAATCTGCATAATTTTCACTCACCTGAAGTCGTGGATCGCGTCAGCGAGACACAACTTTAAGTGGGTGAAAATTATCCACCTGGTTTTGTCGCTCGCCGCAGTGAAAATGTTAAATGGAAAATTTGTTAATTCTGTTCACCAATGGAAAATCTAATATTCAGGACATTTCTGGTTTCTGGTTTGAATCATTCATGCTAAAGAGCTATAAACACCATGGCCGTGGGCAATATTAGAGACCAAGAGAGATGTGGACAAAACATCTTGAGATAGAATATGATTAATTATTGAGTAGGTTAAGGTGGGATATAATGGTCGTGTGCCCGAGAGGGCTCATGGTAAGGTGGGGCATAATGGTCGGGTGTCCACGAGGGCTCATGTTAAAGTGGGGCATAATGGTCAGGTGACCACGAGGGCTCACGACATCCCCGCACCTGCTCCGCGGGGGGCAGGCACGTGACCGACCACAAAACGTGGGGGGGGGGGGCTGTTTCGACATGCAACAAGAAACTAAAAAAAGTACTTCTGTTCGGCTTTATTATGTGTCCAGCGCAAAAACGTAGAGAGTTACACGAGTTTGAAGACACATAAATGCTACTACTTAATTATAAAGCACAAATAAATAATTGGAACGGGTTACTTTAGAAGTAAAGTCAACCAGGTGTTTGCCATCGCTATAATCCTACATACATACCAGGTAAGCGGCAGTGATGGCTTATTTTAGAAGTAAGCTGCAGTATGTCATTGCATTGTGCCCAAGACAAACAGCAGTATCTGCTACCTAGAACATGATACAGTTACTGCTCTTCGTCTTCACGGTGTGCGTCTTTGTCTAACGGTGAAATCACAGTCTCAAATCTATATACAACCCAATAAAAAATTACAATACAATACAAATGCATTTTTTTTCAATATTTGTTTCAATATTTGAACCTTTAATTTTGATGCCAAAATCTTGTCTGTATAAGCCATCATTTGTCAGTTATTGTCTTTCAATTGAAGCTGGAATTGCTGACACAATATCTGACGTCAGATGAGAAAAATATTGCTATTAAAAATAGACGTCTCTCAAACTGAATTATGTGATTACCACACAGTATTTTTCCAATGTTAGCGGTCTTTCGTTATTATGTTTGAATTGTTGTTGAAAAGAAGAGTTATTTCGACCTTAAAATGTTAATATCACAATCAGTTCTTGGGCAACAGACCCGAGTACAAAACTCCATGGTGCAGTGGTGGCTGCCTGCCAGGAAAGTCGAGGATCGCGGGTTCGTCCCCCGCTCTGTAATTCAAGTTTTAAAAAAACGAAAGTTTCTTCCAGCTCACTCGTAAAGACTCAATATTGTGGGGAGCCTCTGTGACCGAGAGATAGTGTGCTAGGCGTCAGACCGCCAGAGTTCAAATTTTGAATCCTGAGTCTAGACGACAGTGTCATCTCACCATCCTCAGGAGGTTCTCATGGCCCAGTTTAGCCTGTATATGCACAAAGATTGTCTAAAACCCCATTCATTCATTTATTCCAACAGGCAAATTGACTTCCAAATGAATCAACTGTTTTTTGTAGCCAGTTTTTGGTTGAATCAACTGCTTAAATTACCGTTTGCCCCCGTGTTATTGTGTGACGCTCTGAATGACGCATCAAGGTCACGGGGGGTGACGTGATGCACCCCTAGTCAGTCAGTGATGTCACCTAACGAATAGGAAGTAAATCAAGTATAAAAAGCGCGTAGAGGGGGGATGTTGTCTACATGGAAAAAGAAGAAGACAAACTGTCTTGGTGACAAGTGTTTGCACCAGATACAAATACGTAGTCTAATGTAGAGGCTAATAATAAACCACTGTGATTCATATATAAGGTATAATAACCACTTGAAGCTACTGTGATTTGTTTAATATGTCAAGTTTATATAATAAACACTTATCCATCTAGGCCTGCATTTCATTATCAAATGAAATTGAAAATGATAAAATGGTTTATGGCGGACGGCTTGACATTATTTTGATCAAATTATGAGATGCCTCGTTCTCATAAGTACAATTATCTCTCGTCATTTGAAGCTGAAATTTGCGTTAGCAAGTTCATCTAGATCACCAAAACAATTATCCTCGGTAACAAAATATTGTTATTGTGCGATCAAATACAAATTTCAATTCAATTTAAATGTTTTATGTCCAAATAATAAGCAACATAGCAGCTAGCTCTAGGCAACATAATATTCACAAAATAAATTAAAATTTATATTGTTGTTGATATGATTGAAACATGCATTATCACAACGAGACTCATCAAAAACTGGCGCGAAATATATTGATGCAGTAGTTTTATTTTTATTCGAATAATTGTAGAAAGCTGTTACAAAAATACACGACGTCCCATGATGACACTTGCTATTAGCAGTAAAAAATGTTGAGGGAGAGTAAGCAATTCGGTTACACATCTCTTTTTAAATATTGACTTAAATTAATTTAAATTAGATCATTCTGCTAAAAATTAGGGTTAATTTCAGTGTGCTAGAGCTTTGTGTGTTGAGATTAATCAATCCCACTTGAATATTGTGTGTTTAATAGATTTGGTAAATTAAATTAATCAATTTTTAGAAAACTACAATTATTTAAGTTAATTAACAGCAGGTTTTATACCGCGGGGTTTAATGTTTTTTTGGAAATACTGATCGTTTACAGTAAATTCTACATTTCGGTTATTTCGTCATATTTTGTGTTTCTATGTAGTGGTTATGTAGAATAATAGCATATGTACTTTACAGTTTAAGTAAAAACACTAATTATGAATCGCAGCGTTTATTATATTGGATTAGAACATATAGTCTTAGCCCATTATATTAATAACAGTTTTACTAAACCGTCAAAAAATAATTGTATACAAAACCGTCATTATATGATTTAAACTTAGCCATTACGAACGAAGCAAGCACAAGACATTCACGCAATGTTGCCTTAAGGCTGGCACAATGGTGCAGACATTGTGCCAACACTGCGCCAACATTGGCATAATCACGTTCACGTAGCATGAACAGCTTTTGTAGGCGGACGAGTAGCGATCGCTCCAAATACAAGAGGTTGGTGAAATAATGGGCCTTCTCCACAAACGAGAGCGAACGTTGAATGTGCGCTGGGTCAGCGTCTTGCGCATCACCACGAAGTACGTCATCAAGTTTAAATATGTTACAGCACCTGCCTGTATCAGACGTGAAATCCTAGCACACGTGGTCATCATGTTCACCATGACCTGTCATTATGAACGCTGGGTTATAAATCCTTTGGATGTTAGGGAAGGTCTATATATTGATGCAGCACGCACCATGCAGCATGTGTTAGTTAAAATGACTCATAAATGAAGTGGTTCTATACATAACATCGGTTGAAGAGCATACAGACGTGATATTAGAATATAAACCGTACCTCTACCTTTAAATAGATACACGCTTTACAGCAAATTTCAAACCATATAATATACCACTTAGATTTTTCAAATGGTTTGTGATAAAAAAGCCCCCCCCCCCCCCACAACGTGTTACGGGTTAGCAAGCATTCCATATCTGGACCCGATGTTGGTTTAATGTTGAGCCATCATCTACGCCGCTGGCCCAATATTAGACCCACAGCAGAAGGCTCAGATTAAGGAAATAACTCAACTTGGGATGTGGATGCAGTAAAACTTGATACCTTTACACAATTATGATGGTTTAATACCGTGTCTAGAGTCTCAAATGTTCCAGGGGTCTTTGAGGGTTGTCATGTGGAGTAAACAGGATTGCCAGCTCTAGAAATCAGAGGGTTACTGTTCACTCTGGACCTGTTACATGGTTCTTAATGGGTTACTGCTAGTTACTCTAGAGCTTGTTACTATGGTAACATGGTTATGGAGGATTGTCACTTTAAATAAGCCGTATTTCCCGCCCTGGGAATAAGAGAGTTATAATCAGCTGTAGAGTCTTAAGTGTCACGTGGAATAATAAGTACAGAGCAGTTTGCCATCATCTTCCTGACAGCCAGGCTCGCTGCTCTCGAGATCGCAGACCGAGCCTTGCTTAGTCAGTGTTATCATCCACCTATTGGGGTAGGGAGAATGATTTAGACATTGAATATTCATTAATTTTTCAACCAAATGCCAACCTAATGTTGGCCCACTGTCTGCGACATTGGCTCAACATTAATCCAACCCTGCCGCATGTAACGTCTCGTGTCTGGTGAGATGTGGTGGGAGCTGTCTGTGATACTTCCTGTGAAATTGGCGGCCACCAGACATGTGCTGCTTGATGCAGGGCCGGCGTCGTAGACAGTGGCCCTGCATTAAAGCAGCACTCGTGCCAGAGGTCAAACTTGGGTCAAACAGAAAACATCTTTCTTGAAAGTCCCCACTCCAATAGATGTTTTTTACACTGATTCAGCAAGGCCTCGGTCTACGACCTCGGGAGGAGCGAGCCTTGTGTGGGAAGATGTTTGCCATGAACACTCCCATTATGTTAACCATCAGACGGAACTGACCTGACCCAATTACCCCCAAGGTCAAAATGAAATATAATATAGGAAAAATGTATTCACTCAATCACGGGGTCTACTAAACACACATGTATATGGTGGTGGTTTACAAAAAAATTCTAATTCTAATTCTTCCCCCTGATGTTTCCGGTGTTTAGTGTTTAACATCGGTTGGATGTATTTTTATCGGTTGGTTGTCTTTTATTGGTTGGTTGCCTCTGGTGCCAGATGTTTGCCAGAGGCTGTCATGAGCGACAGGAAATACTCGTGACGAGTGGCACGCGCCGTGCCTGCTCATTACGAAGACCAAAGGCGAACTATAAAAGATTCATTGCTAAGAAAACACACGGTGAAGGTTGAGGTGACGTTGTGACAGCACCAGGTGTAGTGTTTGTCACCAACGGCAGAAAATCACCCGCCACGCCTGACGCGCGGAACCTTCCCGTGACGCCTGACGCGTATCGCCTGACGCCTGACGCCTGACGGCTGGCGCGTATCGCCTGACGGCTGACGCGTATCGCCTGACGCGTAGCGCACGCACAGAACCTGTCACCAGGAAGACCAGTGATGAAACAATGTTTTAGCCGAACAGTTATCGGTCCTGAATAAATTTTGAGTCGTAGATTGTGAACCCACATTAAAACAGCATTGGGTAAATCGGACGTGCTCGCTGAGCTGTCATGCCCTCCGTCACGACCCTGTGATGACCTGTTGTCATGGGTTACAGTCAGGTGTTGGCGCGTGTCGTGTGGTCGTCACTTATTAACCCTTCTACTGCTAGGGCCGTATATTGCTTCAGGGCCAACTATACCTTTATGACATGACGTATTCTATGGTTTTAAATATTAAAGTCAGTTGAATGATCATTTTTGCCGAAATGTGACGTTAAGAAGACATTTACCGTACTTCCTTTCTTATTCACGTATATAGGTAGCAGCCCATATTACACTCAGTGAAGTGTTTTTTTGTCATTTTGAGACGTATATCTATGTCAGTCTATATCACACTCTGTGCAGTGGTCTCCACTATGAGACGTGAGTCGGTATCAACCTATATCATACTCGGTATAGTAGTTTTGATTGTGCGACGTATATCAGTATCAGCCCATATCACACTTTGTGCAGTGCTTTTCACTTTGTCTCATCAAGGAAAATTGATGAGACGTATATCGGAATCGGTATCAGTCCATATCGCGCTGGGTTTTAGTTCGAAAAATAATCAATGACATGTAGTGTGAGGAAATGTAAATCGTGTTCATGGTTGGCACTCTAAATCTGGCACTTCATTTTTCTTTGAAACCTGGATCGTTCGAGTGAGAAGGTCAGATATGGATGTTTTCGTTGCGGTGTTTCATTGGGTTGATCGGGGTAAATGTGGTCAGAATGGGATGGAAGTTTTCTCGTTGTGGTGTTTTGCCGCGGTGATCAGGATTATAATATTTTCACGTCACGCGCGTGGCCTCATTCAGTCCCATGACCTCTGACCTCCTACCTGTGATTAACCTGCTCAGGTGTCACTAATGTCCTGACGGCGCGTGCGGTAATTCTTAACAAGATCACACACACGAACACCCGCAGCGAAAACATAACCTTGCAGCACACCCGTGAACAGCACAGCCAGATTCTCACCTCACTACGGGGACATCAACATCTCAAATCTGACCTTGATCTGACCTTGATCTGACCTTGGTCTGACCACGTTTACAAGCACATTTAAAGAGTCCAAGAGGGGAAAACACCCAGCCTCGTTTGTCAGGGACGTATTAAAAAGTCATTTCTGTCTAATGAGGCATCTTGCAGCATTTGAATTTGAATGTGTGTGTTGCCATTAATGCACTAATTATGACATAATACTTAATTCAGAATCTTTTGAATATTTTCTTTGTGCTATGTATTTTTTCATTTTTTACGCTGTCCATGTCTTTCGTACTACGAGTATAAGTTAGCAAACATATTATTATATTGGCCTGTCTTTAGGGCTACTGTATTACTATTGCTCTGCGGTATTGTTGTTTTATATATTTCGTCATTTGAAGGCAAGCTGGAATTGCTGACGCAATTTCCAGCTTCAAATGACGAGAAATATGATTATTTATATTCTGATTTATCTCACAATTCTTAGGATGTTCTCTCTTGATCCAGTTTAGACTACCTGTATATATATGCGCAATATTGTCCACACTCAATCATTCATTAGGCCTATGCATATTTTTTTTAAACACGTGATTTGGTTATATTAATTATATATAATAATTATATATGATACCATGTCACACTGCAATCTAGCTTAGCTATGCCTGAATTGTTATTGTAAAATTTTAAAAAGCGAAATCGATGGCGACTTTCAGCCACTGAATGTCGCCCTTTCAAGCGCCAAAGTTATTATTTTTTATCAGTTTGAAGTTGTGTCTCGTTACCGCGGGACATAAACTTCAAAATGACAAAAGTACTCGTATTTAAAATTTAATTTGAGACCTAACATATTTAATTGTCGTTTTTTAATATGATAATAAAACAATTTAAAAGCACTTTAGAGGTTATTTGGTTCTCAGAGTGTCAACGTCCATGTGTTCTTTTACACGCCTAGACATTTTGGGGTCACATTATAAAGGTCACCTTTGTGACCCCCAGAAATGGGTTCTAGTCACGTGATTACTGACATATGACCAACCATTTGTTTTTTTGTCACATATGGCGGTCAGTGGAATGGTCATCTGGGGCTATTGTGGGCAGCATTTTCCCGGTGACCGCTACGACAAGCAGAGGTCATCAGCAGAAGTCATGAATAATAGGCGAAGAAAATTTGTCACTCGCCCCAAACCTCAGTGAGGGGGGGTTGAAAATACCCTGTGGGTCTAAAATAGACATTACAAATTCGCCAAACATGAAACTGTATAATACTGATTCACTACCTACTGCCACCAGCATGTCATCTGAATGTTTCTTCTCTGCTCACTCGTATTTTGGGGAACCTCCTTTCACAACAGCTGTGGATGAAATGGGAAATTCTCATTTACTGGGAGGTGGAAATTGCGATACTAATTCATAATCCACAATAAATGTAAGTAATAATTTCCGGGTATGTCGACGGGGGCTATAGTCAACCCCCTGGAGCAGACTCATTATCTGTTTAACCCTTAAAGCGCTGAAATACTTTTTCAAAAACATGGAGACGAAAGGGTTTTTGTAAAGTTGAAATCATCATGAATGTCTTAGCTGCTTCATTTGAATACCTATGTTATGGGTGTACGGTCATCATAAATCTAGGTAGTCTTACAGTACTGGGATCGCCTTTAGACGTCAGAATCTGCTGTCTAAAGGCGATCCCCGCGCTGTAAGGGTTAACCCAGCCATCTAGTTCTCTCTAGTTTTCAAATAGTTGTCACAAAGTAACTGTTAGGTGAATTTTAACTTTGATTGTCAAAATACTTTTGTACAATAATAGTTTAGAAATAAAGCTTGTAATGCTCCGAATAAGATTATATTTATGACTAAGACTATTTAACTTTAAAAAAATTGTGCAGGAACTGTCTATTTTGTTATCACAGCTGTTCACTACTTGCTAAGCGTGTAAGGAGCCTGTCTTGGGTAATATGATATATTCGTTCAATGCCGGTTCAATGCTGGGCCGGAATCAATAACGTTGACCAAGCATTGAGCCGGCATTGAGTCAGTGTTTGATCTGTAAGTGTTGGTCAGTTTATGTAGACATATCACGGCATTGCCTTCTGTCACTGACTCATTCTCTCTGTTCTTCTCCCTCTCTCTCCAGATGTCTTCATTATCAGTTGCATCTGATGAGGAACCAGAATGTAAATCGATATCCTCCTCGCTGACCACAGGGTGCTAGCTGACCTAGAAATTACCTTTTAAAGGGCTTAAATCATATCATTTATATTTCATGGAGACCATTGGTTTATTAAATTTAAAAACCGCCATCGATGTCTTCATTTGAATACCTAACTTGTAGGTCTAAGACCATCATTAATATTTAATTATTTCAGTGATTCTGAATCGTTTATTACTACCCTAGTACTGGTAAGGTTGACCCTTGTGCTGCTGAATCGTTTATTACTACCCTAGCACTGTGTATTACCTAGTGTATTACTATTTTTGTGTTTTTTTCAAGCTGAAATTGCGGACATATTTTTCAGCAAATTAAATTATTTAGCAACATAAGGTATTGGTATGTTATTTATTGTCTATACTAGACAACATGTTTCATCAACGAGTTTTGGGAGATACTGCAACTAATAATAATTTTACTTATAATATGTCGTAGTCAATAGTATACAAAATGCCCGAGATCTAACAAACTTTGGCGTGCTGATGCACCATCAAGTTCACCATCAAGTTCATCATCAAGCTCACCATCTAATTTAGATCAAACAAACCTTGGCGTTCTGATGCACCATCAAGTTCACCACCAAGTTCATCATCAAGTTCACCATCTAGTTTAGATCTAACAAACTTTGGCGTTCTAATGCATCATCAAGTTCACCATCAAGTTCATCATCAAGTTCACCATCTAGATCTAACAAACCTTGGCGTTCTGATTCACCATCAAGTGCTCCGTCTAGTTCAGATCAAATAAACCTTGGCGTTCTGATGCACCATCAAGTTCAAAATCTATTTTAATCATGGTTGTCAAATAATCTAAATTTGTCAGGTTTATGAAGAGTTAGTGCATTGTCACTTTTAGTGTATTGATATTATACGCAAAAAAATAAAATAATTATATTAACAACAACAACAAATAATATATACTGAATGTTAGTTTAGACCTCTAGAGAAAATCATGACTAAAACTGGAGCTTGTCCCTTTTATTTTATTTTATGATTTATTGACACATTTAGGAAAACATGTACGGCTTGTAGTGAATATTTGAGAAGCAGAAAAGCTCAATATATCATATTAAATTATTTTTACCGCTTTAGCTCAGAGAAACTCTGTCGCTGCTAGTGTTGTCTAATACTCTGTGGGGGTCTATCATATTCTTTACTTTGGTGTGCAGGGTCACATCCTCACTACTGGGGGTCAGGCTTGAAGTGGCCGCTTTTTGTGCAAAATATTTGATAAACACTGATTACATTCAAATAACAGATGAAATATCAATGCTAGTTCAATGTTGGCCCAGCGTCGGTGACGCTGGGCCAACATTGAACTAGCATTGGTTCAGTGTTGATCTGTGTGGTGACATAGACAAGACACACGGTATAGACTCCTGTGATCAGATAGGTCGATAGGTCATCAATGACTGGGGTCATAGACTGAGAGGATCCCATACAGGGTACAGGTCACATGACATACCCTGTCATGTGACGATCTCTGTAGGTCAATAGGTCACATCATCAGACGTAACCACCCCTAGAGGGGGGCAAGTAATTGGGAGGCGGGAATCATGCAAACCCCACATTTGATATGATCTCATTGTGCTGTAAATGATATGTTTAAGAACTGACAGAGAACACGCGATGTCTAGAGGTGATGCAGACAGACAGACAGACAGACAGACAGACAGACAGACAGACAGACAGACAGACAGACAGACAGACAGACAGACAGACAGACAGACAGACAGACAGACAGACAGACAGACAGACAGACAGACAGACAGACAGACAGACAGACAGACAGACAGACAGACAGACAGACAGACAGACAGACAGACAGACAGACAGACAGACAGACAGACAGACAGACAGACAGACAGACAGACAGACAGACAGACAGACAGACAGACAGACAGACAGACAGACAGACAGACAGACAGACAGACAGACAGACAGACAGACAGACAGACAGACAGACAGACAGACAGACAGACAGACAGACAGACAGACAGACAGACAGACAGACAGACAGACAGACAGACAGACAGACAGACAGACAGACAGACAGACAGACAGACAGACAGACAGACAGACAGACAGACAGACAGACAGACAGACAGACAGACAGACAGACAGACAGACAGACAGACAGACAGACAGACAGACAGACAGACAGACAGACAGACAGACAGACAGACAGACAGACAGACAGACAGACAGACAGACAGACAGACAGACAGACAGACAGACAGACAGACAGACAGACAGACAGACAGACAGACAGACAGACAGACAGACAGACATACAGACAGACAGACAGACAGACAGACAGACAGACAGACAGACAGACAGACAGACAGACAGACAGACAGACAGACAGACAGACAGACAGACAGACAGACAGACAGACAGACAGACAGACAGACAGACAGACAGACAGACAGACAGACAGACAGACAGACAGACAGACAGACAGACAGACAGACAGACAGACAGACAGACAGACAGACAGACAGACAGACAGACAGACAGACAGACAGACAGACAGACAGACAGACAGACAGACAGACAGACAGACAGACAGACAGACAGACAGACAGACAGACAGACAGACAGACAGACAGACAGACAGACAGACAGACAGACAGACAGACAGACAGACAGACAGACAGACAGACAGACAGACAGACAGACAGACAGACAGACAGACAGACAGACAGACAGACAGACAGACAGACAGACAGACAGACAGACAGACAGACAGACAGACAGACAGACAGACAGACAGACAGACAGACAGACAGACAGACAGACAGACAGACAGACAGACAGACAGACAGACAGACAGACAGACAGACAGACAGACAGACAGACAGACAGACAGATGACAAGGAGTCATTAATGTGATATGTTCTGTGCGGTCAGAAATGTGATGTCACTACAGTTCACACAACATTTTGTCTACAATGTTTGATGGTTAATGTATTTAGATGGAAGCCTTCAAGTTTCTCTGGTCTGTCTGATATAGGTCTATCAGATATAGTTTTATAAACACGCCATCCCACCCTATCCCCTTCCAAAGGAAAGAACTGGAGTCAGCTCGCAAGGTGTTGGCGATAATGATCTATCTGGTATTTCGTCAACCTACATGTAGCATTGGAGCAGACATCCCAAATCCCTCTTCACCGAGGGAAAGCCACTCAGAAAAGATGATCATTTAACCAATGCTGGATCAAAGCTGTTTCAACGCTGGGCTACCGTCTACACCGCTGGCTCAGCATTGATGCAGCATTGGGCCAGCATTGCCTGTCGTCTTCTCCGATGAAAGTGTTCACGAGCTGATCATGTCTTCCTTGTTATTTCTAATTTCCATGACCATAATTACCCGCCACGCCGCGAAAGGGGTCTAGTCAGATGGTGATCAGCTCATTTAAGTGACGACATACATTGCACCGACTGATCTCTAGGCTCGAACCCACGACCCTTCAGGCTAGCAAAATGGTGAACCCTCGACCTACACACTCTTAACAAAATACTGATTTATAGTTTCAAAATATGTCCTAATTTTCCACATCATAATTTAGGTTCTCGTTTACACATGGTGAGGTAGGTTAACGAGTATAGGGTACCCCCAGCTATCAGAGCCTGCCCCCCTGCCCGCGCTGTCCTGTGTAAACCCCAGTCACTCATCCCCTTACCCCGGGGGTGTCGGCTACTGGGCAGATCAAAGTCCCCCCCACCCCGCCCCTACTTGTGTGTGCCAGCACCCCCATCAGGGTCTAACAGGCAGACGAGCCTTGTTGAGATGTTCCAGAGATGATGTGTACTCAGTCACCTCCAGCATGATACTCGATAATGGCTAAATAAAATACAAAATGGCCGATTTATTGCGATTTTTCGAATTTTACGTCAACTATTTGACCTTGTGGGCGCGATAACTTGGAAACTTTGTAATTTATACTGCTCAATTTTTAAGGAATGTAACTAATAAGCAGTTCTCGGACAAGTTCGATAATGGTTGAAAATAATCAAAATGGCCGATTTATTGTGATCTTTGCATTTTACGTCAATAATTTGACCTTGTGGCGCGATAACTTGAAAAGTTTTTGATGTATTCTTCCCAAATTTGTTATGCATGTTACTAATGACCAGTTCTCGGACAAGTTCAATAGCGGGCTGAAAAAAAATCAAAATGGCCGATTTACTGTGAGTTTTTGCATTTTACGTCAATAATTTGACCTTGTGAGCGCGATACCTTCAAGTTCAATAATGGCTGCGGGCTATTGTCGAATGCGCTCTTGTTGAATTTTACATTTTATTTCGAAATATTATTAAATTCATACATTTTTATTATATAACTTAAAATTCAATAATTGCTCACGTATCTACAAAGGTTGAGCTTGGAACAACAATGACTAACACTAAGTGGTATATATAGGCTATATCTTGGGATTGGTGATTAATGACGTATTGGAAATGGTTACCAATCCCAGAATACACTAGACATGCTGGTTTAATGTCCCCAAACAAAGTGACATCAATACTAGTACTTGTAATTACCAAACCCAGTTAAAGCTGAACACTTTGACAGTTGATACATAAAGCAGGTCAGAGTCTAGGGATTTGATGATTAATGACCTGTGGGGAAAGGGTTTGCCCCCCCCCCCCCTCTGGTCCACTGGTCAGTCTCTGTAAACCATGTCCATTCTGTGTCGACACGTGTAGTTATTCATATAATGAGAGTTTAATTTCATCACCGTGTTATTATATGAATGATAGATGTGCCACTCTATATAGGGTGATGTTATAATGTTTAGCCAGTGCCTGCTGCATTATAACAACATCGAGTGCTTATATGAATGATATCACTCTCTAGTCCACTTTTTAGACAACTGTCCAAAAATGAATGATATATGCGTGTTACAGGTAAGTCCAATTGTAACTTTTTGTTGTCAATACAATTTCTGTCTGTCTGTCTGTCTATGCCTTTTCTCAGGCCCATATGTCTTCTAGCTGCACTTCATACACAACTGACCCGTTATTTCTAAACCTCATAAACAGTAGCGGCCCTCTTAATCAGCAAAATATACGAAAAATAAAATATAATTATCAATACTTTGCATTTTTTTGTAGTATTTTGCCCCCCCCCCCTCTCCCCACCCCATTCAAGAATCTGGCATCCGCGCCTTATAATTACACGTTGAGGGCCTAGGTGGAAAACGGGGTTAAACAAAATATTACTTTTCACTCACATTTCTTACCAATCTCATTATAAGTCAATTTTACTTAATATAGCACGTCACAATGTTAGTGCCTGCGACACCGATCGTTTGCTAAAAATGTAACGTGATTGTACACAGTATATAAATGATCATTCTACAAGGATTCCTTAAACTACAGTAAATAATCATTTTATAAGAATAACTTTTCGTTTTCACACCCCCTCCCCCTCCCCGCTGCTCGACCAGTGGCCCCAAATCAGAAAATAATAACCCAAATCAATCTGGTTATATTCCCTGTTGACGGGTGTTACCATGGCTACGGAGTGTAATACTGTCATTCTCACGCCCTGTTAGTAGGAGGGTAAACGAGCAAGTGAAACCCTGTAATTAGGCTATTTACCCCATCATATCTACCCCCGGCGTGATATAAACACGCCCTCTGGCGAGTATCCCCCACAGAAAACACTTCCTGTGTACTTTGCCCGCCAGGTGCGCCAACCTACCCCGCGGAGATACTCTCTAACCCAGGTATTATACAATCTTTGGACTCTGTGACGATATTGTCAATTCCTACTATTCATAGTTGATACAAAGAGATATGCAACCCTGCTTCATGGGAATATTGGTAAAACTAGTAACTACGAATAAGGAAACTGATCATTTCCCACCTTGGAGTGCATGAAAAGTATTCATTTTATTAATACGTCTCAAGTAAAATATACAAAACAAGGGGACTGAAGTCTTATTGCATCTCCCCCCATCACTCTACATGATCACGCTTGTCATGATCTGACTTAGAGTATTACCACATGGCATGGATGGCTGTTCCCCTCAAAATGTTTATTATTTTTTTTATATTTTTTTTATTTTTCTGTTTTATTTTAGGTTAAGTGATTTTTCAGTAGCCTTTGTTTCCAGACCAGGTGGGTCCTTATGCTGAATTTCAAAGATCTCTAATCAACTGATTTACTTCTTGAGTTTGGGATTGTTTTTCCTCCAGTCTAAAATTGCATATGTGGTACTACTCAGCATGTTTCAGCTGCGCGACGGCTATATGAGCTGACGTCAGTAGATGTATTCTAGGTTTATAGTATTACTTTTATTTAGGGATGTATGTAGGCCTATGTTAAAATTAAGAGTGCCATAAGTTTTTACTGTTTTTCCTTTTCACATATCCTAGTTGTATGTCCTTTGATATAATAGACAACTAAAGCATTTAGAGGTTTTAATTAGGTTTCTACGCTTTCCAGAGTGTCCTTTTTTGCTACACGGTGTAGAGCACAGTGTAGCTATTTTATCTCTGGTTTTGGTGCGGGAAACAGATGACAGACAATTGTCGGTTATTTTATTTTAGGTGTACAAACAGTAAACTTTATAATCTATACTATGTACATTTTTAAATTGCTATTGCTATTTTAAACAATGGATATTATTTTATTCTATAATTTTAATTCATTTATATGGTTGACAGGCATTGTAGAGGTCGTCTCGACCTGTTCCCGTCAACCAAAGTTAATAACATGTTCAAAAAATGATAATAATAATTATAATGTACCATTTTTGCATGTTTTTAACTGGAAGTCAAATAACCATAAACAAACAAGTTTTGGCGCCCATAAATAAATGTAAAATTGATTGTAAAATTTGAATAATTTCTGACTTTATTTTTTTCATTCACAAAAAAATATGAATTGATCCGGATCGATTCATATTTTTTTGTGAATGAAAAAAATAAAGTCAGAAATTATTCAAATTTTACAATCAATTTTACATTTATTATCGGCCTTTTTGAATTTCAGTAAAACCTTCAAAAAACACTTGCACATCTTCAAATTGTGAGGAATGTGATTATAAAATTTGAATATTGTCTAAAAAAACATGCATAATAACTACACTTAGGCGTTATAAAATCAAATGTTATTTTGAAGATAAGCAAAATAACTGCACTTAAAAAATCTACCGTTGATAACTGCACTTAAAATCAAGTTAAATAAGGTATTTCCATTATTTGTAGAATGTATGTTTCCCGCAGGTAGGTAGTCTATATTGAGCTTATTATATTCAATATACGTCAGATGACGCTCATCACTGCTACTCACTCTGCTTCTTTGTATACGTCTCATAGCCGACCCAGATGGATCATTAGATTTGATCGTGGCTCGAAACTCAGAGATACTGCGAGCGAATCGGATGTTTTCATTGGGGTTGTGCATATACGGTGCTCCAAACTGTTCAACGGCATGGGGTTGCGGTGTTGTCTATAATACTGTGCACTATAAAGACCCCTCAAAGTCATTCGACAAGAGTAGGGCACAGCCCCGACTTTGGGCTTCCTCGTGCCGCGATATTGCCATGACTGTGCAGAAAGCGACGTAAATCAGTATTCATTCACTATATATAATCTGTATATATATGTCTCATTCCTCTGTAATTAACCCGTTTGTGACGAGCCCCGGAGATCTCCGTGATTCAGGGAGACCATTCAGATACGAGCCCCGGAGATCTCCGGGACTGATTGCATAAGATAACTATGACGTCATAAAATAATCTCGTTCCAGAAACAGAGCAGTAGCATAATAATCTCGTGTTCAACGGGTTAAGATCATTTTTAAGCCGGGAAGCATTAGCACTATTTGTGTGTGTACAATGTGGGAGATTTGCAAAAAAATGAGAGTTTAATCCTCATTTAGATGTAAGTGGGCGGGGTGGGATGTTACATTCTGACCCTAATAAGGCGGTATTGTGGTTTAGGGTGGATCATAGAGATAGTAGAGAAATAGGTGGATGTAAACCCCGCACAGGCTGGTAATAAACTCATTGAGACGTCTGTCTGGTTTATTGTCATCAGCGCAATGTTAGATCTATACCATCTCTAGATGGGTAGAGGGAAAATAGCGGACCAGTGCTGGCGTAATGCTGGGCAAAGGTTGCAGACGTTTGTACGACATCAGGTCAGAGTTTAGTTTATAAGCATGCCGTAGCTTCCTTATTGACAATGTAGATCAGATTGAAGCTATTAGGACTAATGACATGTGAACCTTCTGTGCCTCAGGGCTGCACAATGTAGGCCAATTGCATGTGGCTGGCCCATGTGGAATATTAAAAAAAAAATCTTAACATTTACTCGGTTTGTACCTTAAAGGGACTGGCCCAGGCTAAAATCATCAAAAAATCGGTGATTTTATTTCGGGTTCTTAATATGACCATATGATGTAAGCATGTACATAGACTAGAACTGCAAATTTTTATAATTTTTGTGCTGCGCATTCACCAGTTAGGCTAGATATAGAGACGAGATTCCTGATTTGTAATTATTGACAACCATGTCAAAAATTAGAAATACGGGAAGTTCGTCTCTATATCTAGTCTAACTGGTGAATGCGCAGCACAAAAATTATAAAAATTTGCAGTTCTAGTCTATGTACATGCTTACATCATATGGTCATATTAAGAACCCGAAATAAAATCACCGATTTTTTGATGATTTTAGCCTGGGCCAGTCCCTTTAAAACGCACCATACTTCATGTGTTTAATATGGTATATAGAGTCTTGAATTAGGCTATGTACGTACGTGGTGGATTTGCTTTAGCATGTTTAAAAAATAATTATGTGCAATAATATTGATTGAAGGATTGCGGATTCTTATCCAGTACATGATGCTGGCTTAATTGTGGCCCATCGTCTGTGACGTTGAACCAGCATCAACAATGGATCATCATCTTAGCGGTTTGGTCACACCCCTTCCCATTTTATGTCGTAAAATGCTGACGCTTAGGTCAATTTTGTTTCTTGTTGTATAATAAGGTATTTTTTATTCATCACAGAGTCCTGTCCGCTGTAAATCGCTCCATTAAACATCTGCCACCGGTGATATGTATAGCTTTGGCGACTGAGGTAAATTTTAGCAATGTGGATACTATATACCCATTTTTATCCAACCAATGAAAATACTTACATTTTACAATGAAAATGATGACATCCCAGCAGCCAGGAGACGATGTCCCAATGTTGGCGTAATGTTGAGCCAGCATTGGTTCAACATCTCGTGTTGTGGGGACAGGTAATTTTCAGTATTTCCGAATTTGCAGCGAAAAAAACACATTTTTTTATCAGAAAAAAACCCCTAAATTACATTGACGTTACTCATTATTATGATACGGAGCAAACTTTCTACTTCTTATATTACATTTGCTCAACATGTACGTAAATACATCTTATCATTTGTCAGCTTGAGGTTTAATATATGCGCATATATTATACCAATAAATGGGTGACATGAGCCGCAAAGGGTCAGGTGTCACTGAGATCTTTTGAACCCCACAACATCCATAGTATTTTGTGTATTATAGCCTACAAACAGATTGAGGTGGGCAAATTTTCTACTTGTTATATTTTAACAAGGTAGTTTATTCAGGATCCCGTAGGACATGAGAAGCCAGGTGTGCGATACAGTGTGAGTAAATATAACATACCTGTGACAAGGGCATGCCAATCGTTATTAATTTAAACCATTCATTACGCTATTTATAATAATAATAAGTTGTGCTAGGTGATACAATAACTCCCGGTTTTCACTTGAGAATAATGCATGCATTTTAAATGTTGAGGGTCTATCATAAAAGTAGCAGCTTAATAAATTTTTTCTGTCTTTTTCAAAGTGTCCACATTCGAAAAGATAATGATATTCATCACCGATGAATCTGTTGTGACATAAGGTGCAGGTACGTCTATCACGTGAAATACCACAAAAACTACCGAGTACAATGGGTAGTTTTTTTAATCAGTTTAACCTGATCGCATTTCTCTCGGTTTGTCGAAGGAGGTTACACATATAACTGTTTGATTTAAGGCCTGTGATGCGTTATGTTTCTGATATGGTTGCCAGGTTACAGAGGTCAATATGAGGTCATCTGGTCATTAGTAGGTCACCTTCTATCTACACTCACACATTCCTATGTGGACGATGGATGATTTACATTATTCAAAATAGGCAATGGATTCGACAATGCCAGCTCCAACCAAGGGGTTATATGGTTATATAACCTCCTTGCTTCAACTGACTGAACATGTCAGTCGTAGTACTGGACTGGAAGTGTTCATATAGTTAGGTTTATGTTTATTGTATTATTATACCCATTTAATACATGTACTTTACTTATATAGCATAGGCAATTAATTAAATCCGTATTAATCAATCTGTCTGTTTTGTCATGTTGTTCATACATTATAGAATGACATGTTAAATCTCTAGAGAGCAATTAATCAATATAAAGAAAGGAGATGGAAATTAGGTATCAAAATATCAATCAATCAATCAATCCAAACATTTATTTCCGCAGGGACCGGCATTCATCCAGACATCTGAGCATGTTAAGGTGAAGAGTCTAAGGTTGAGTTGCCGTCTGGTTCGTAGTAATGTAGGGTGGCCCACATGAAAACGGCTTTTAACAAAGCCTTTTGCGAGTCTCCTTTGCATCGATTAATTAAAACAAAACACTTCAACGTATGTCAAAAATAATAATTTAGCTGGAGCATGAATAAATGAATTTTTATTTAAAAAATTAGTATTACTAATAACTCGGCGACAACTAATTCAGTAATAGGTTTTTTATTCTCACTCGAGGTACAAGTCATATACATTCGTACAAAGAAGATATGTGTCCTAATTATTCACTACATAATACATTTAGAGGTAGATACTCAACGGTAATCAACAATTTTAATTTAGATCGATGTCTATTTAAAAAAATATACAGCTATTTGTGTCCTTTAAACCTGGAAATTATACTGCTGTATTTCTCAAATTTTGTCTATTGTTCAAAAGAACGACTGTCCATCAAACGCATCGGATGCTTAATCGAATTGTTGGAACCTGTTTATATTTATTGCCTCGAAATAATCAAAGATTGAGAACGTGTTCGAAACTAAAAAAGTCATCATCACACTTGAGCAGCTTGATGGTGAAAGCCATTGAATGTAGAAGTCATTAAGTGTGGAATATACAGTTATGTGACGCTGATTATGATCACAAGGACTTGATGGTCCGATAATAACAGTAATAAAATCTGATGATGTCCATCAACCCTTTAACTGCCATCAAATAAAAAAAATGTACAACATTTTTAACTAAACCTTTCATTGCGGAGAACGATTTTATACGTCAGAATCTGACGTCAATAAACGTCAGATTCTGACGTATAAAGTCGATCTCTGCAGTTGACTCTCAATGTGTACACTTCTATATCGGGCTTCAAGGTGGACACTTCGTTAAGTTGAGTCTCAAGATGTACACTTCGTTTAGGAAGTTGAGTCTCAAAGGTGTACACTTCACACTGCATATTTGAATACAGTTCACTTAATTAATAAAATGCTGTGTTCTAAAGATGGCTCAGTGCAGATTCAGCACACTTAAATTAGATTATGAAGAGAAACGTACATCCAACGTCTCTATATTACACTTTAAACAAATAGCTGTGTTCCTCATGGTCAACATCTTAGATCAGCATTAAACCATGGGTAAGATATATTGCCGACATTGCTTGATCAAGACTTATTATCATCACATGCTGAATCTTTATATGAGAATGTATCATTGGAAAGAAACTTCTAACTGTATATGCAACAATATATTGTAACCCTATATTTTTGTAAAGACCACTGAGACTCTTGGTGCGAGAAAGGTGGAGACCATAAACCTGTTAACGATAATACATTACAGCGCAAACCTTTTGAGACCTAAGAGCATTATATCCACAATGAGCCTACATCAGAGCTGAAATGAAAACATATTTGGTAGAACAATATACAACCCATAAAATTCGGATAATTTGTGGTTTAAATTCATGGCGTACATTTAATTAGATCATTGATTTTTGAATGCCCCTTAAAAAGTTGTGTCTATATCTATTATGTATAAAAACGTTTAATGTTAAGTCAAGTCTCAAATAAGGGCGCTTTAAGCTTTAATTTGTCATATTACATTTGCTTTGTTTATGGAAATATATAAATTTGATTCACTTGTAAGAAAATGTCCTACATAATTGTATAAAATATGAGCAGAATTACGACATCATTCCTCATCTCAAAGTGAATGACAATAGGATAAAATTAAGCGTTAGAGAGTTCAATTATATCAGCATTATCAATTTCCGATTGAATACAAATGCGAAGTAATAAATAGATGTTAGAGGTTAAGGGTGTAAATATATAAATCCTGTAATATCCGGTGTCAATCAGGCATCACCCAACAAATCTGCTGAGTGCTCTATATAGGTTAGAACAATAATTATGACGTAACCAGTTATGGAGCTCACTGATTCGTCAATTTCAACCTATTGAACCCTTGCAACGCAAATTCTACAATAGTTCACAAGGTGGCGCTGTGAATAGCGTGGTACCCCGGGCTACATCAGCTTTGTAGATGATAAAGTGTTATCTTCCCCCCTTCAAATGATTCAGTTTTGTACACGATGTAAATATCTGGCGACACAAGCACGCTTCACGTTATATTTTCCGTAGCATTTCCGTTGTTACCTGGAGTTGTCCGGAAAAGGTTTTCATTGACAGAGGCCTACATAATCTGATTGGATTTCTGACAGCACATCGCTTTCGGCGCTATATACTCCGCCTCATTTATCCACCCCTAAGGCCTTACTCATATCAGGGAATCTGTATTAAGGTCAATGACCTGTGACCTGAGGTCAATGGGGTGTTACCCGACCCAGATGTTATCAGACAATCTAGCGAAAAGTGACATCAACAGGACCGGAAATGAATTATGCACCAATCAGCGCATAGCGGAATATGTAGACTCAACAAACAAACAAATAATGGCCCGATGTTGGTTTACCGCTGGGCCAGTGTTGAACACGATGGCCCAGTATTATATCAGAATTGCTCAACCTCAAACACCACCATGAAAGTTGAAAGTTAGCCCAATGTTGGTTTAATGCTGGTCCAGCGTCGATGACTGTGGCCCAGCATTGAACCAGAATTAGCAGACCACAATCACCACCTATCACGAAAGTCAGTCCAATGCTGATTTAATGTTGGATAACCCTCAAACCGCTGAATTTTTTTTTGTACAAACCATGGAAACCAATGGGGTTTTTTAATTTGAATAGGCCTACCTTTGTTATGGGTCTATGACCTTTATAAATATGTCTACTCTTACAGCGCGGTGATCGACTTTAGACGTCAGATTCTGACGTCTAAAGTCGATCCCCGCGCTGTGAGAGTTAATGCTGGGCCAGCGTCGAAGACGGTAAACTAACATTATATCAACATTGGACCAGCGTCGTCATTTTGTCAGGAGATGGAAACACTATATGAAAATGACTCATTTATCGGGTGACATATCAGAGAATTACATCCTGTGGAGACTTCAGCTGTATTCGTTCTCACTGTAGTGGGAAGTACACCCTGCACGCAGGATGGAGAATTATAGAGATAATTTAATCCTTTACAGCTCTGTTCTGGCCACGTCGCAGAGAGAAATGAGCTGTGCAAATATATTAAAACATCGATGGTATTGAAAAGCGCAATTTTGGACTCGTTTGATCCAAATCTATTAATAAAATTCAAATTATTTTGAGAAATAATTGTATATACATACCTACGTAACTAGCTGGTAAAGGGATAAACTAAGTAAAATGGGAAGTAGCGATGCGGTAATTAACTGGCTGGAGATTACCTCAACACTTTAAAGGGCAATGTTATGACAATCATGATAATTCAGTCAAGCCAGCTTGGTCTAGAAACTAGTACAGTTTTAAGCAAAAGGCTACATGTAGTTTTAAACAAAATGCATCTTGTTATCGGTTTGAAGCTGACACCTGCATCAACAATGCCTTCAAAAAAATAAATAAAAACGGGTAGGTTGAAGTACAGCTCAAAGGGTTTGATATATCAATACTGTGAAAGTAATAACAGATAGCTCAAACGAGCTTGGTCTATATATTAGAAAGTACATGACATAATCATAGTCAGGTTAAATTTTATGTTCGTTTGCAGCCGCAGGAGAAATAGACCTACCAATCCACGCCTCACAATGAATAAAACGTATCCAATTTTTAAAAAGTAACAAAGTATACCATATCAAATTTAATATGTATACACAGTGAGTAGAACCATTGTGATGTTTTTATTGAAGATATGTCTTTTTATTTAAGTTTGTCGTCGCTAGTAAATGGTTAAAGGCCTTAATTTGTAGCTGTCTAGGTAAAAGTCTGAGTGGGGATACAAATATGCCTCGCTTGGAGCATTTTTTCCTACTGAGAAACAGTTAAAAAGATTGCTGCTAGGTACGTTAAGAATACGCAAATAATGTAAAATTTGAATGAAATATGACAATTGTAGATTTATTTGACAAACCTATATCAGTGTAGCTGATGAACAAGTCGGAGGATGTTGTAAATAAATAAACTTGTTCATGAATATTAACTTTGATTACTAAAATATTTTAGTTCAATAATATATTACAAATACAAATTAATATAAAATTTAAAAACAGTTTATGCCACAGACAAGCTAGACTTTATAACTGCAATGATTATAACTAGGTGGTTATCTAATCATTGACAATATAAATTTAAAATATAGTTGGATTTTGATTTTAAATTAAAATCTTTTTGCTGATTTTTTTGTCGCAATTTATCTACCGGAATAGCCAGAAAGGGTACAATATTTTAATCTGTGTGTGTTTTGCGACCCAGAATGTCGGGTGGATGCGTTTTGTGGAGGGGATAAATGTTTATTGAAAGAAACATGGCTGGCTACACTGTTGATATATTTACCATGCGCACATGTGGGGTTGTAGGGTTATTAGCACCGAATAATCAGTAAATGTAAGTGACGTCATAGGTCAGACAGGTCACGCGTGCGCACTAGCTCACATCCGGCGTGCCCCCTCATCGTATGTCACTTATGATTATGATGCGCACATATTAATAACATAATTTATGTCTGCGGCTCACTTTAATCATTTCACTTTGCTGTGAGGTAAAGGCTGGACTTATTTGAATTACTGACAGTAAAAGCAAATAGCAGTAACTAATAACTTCAAAGTTAGCATTTACTGTTGTTTGCCTTGGTATCACTCATACATAATGTTCAGTTTGTATGCTTTAATCATATCGAGTGTTCATCAAATCTATAAATTTAAAATGAGCTTAATGCTATAAATTATGGCATAAATATATTGTGAAGATATGATCTTTATTTTTTTAAATTTGATTTTCAAATATATATATCTTAATACATAGAATGGTAAATGTACACCTATTAACATCCATATATATATATTTCAGATTTTCCACAATCAAAGTGCTTGAAAATTACCTGATTTTTACAATATACTCCAATGTTTGTGTAACAATGTGTGCTGGTTTCGAATCCATCCCGTCTAGGTTTATGATTCACAGAAGTACCGACTAAGCCCCCAATGTACCACATTTGAT
Organism: Flabesymbios commensalis; assembly: GCA_964017125.1. NCBI lineage: Eukaryota > Metazoa > Annelida > Polychaeta > Terebellida > Flabelligeridae > Flabesymbios > Flabesymbios commensalis. The sequence continues at coordinate 101,700,021 of OZ024905.1, read as the reverse complement.
CCCATACACATGTGTGGCGTGATGTATCGTGTTCTCTTTGAATCAGTTGATCTGATACTCGTCTCGGGCGTTTGATGCCATTGTCCACCAGAAGAGGGGGCTATCAGATCAACACTTATCCTTCGGAATTGCCCGGTGACATTTTAAAGCTGCAATTGCTAGCGTAAAGCCCTACCCAAAATGGAAGAAAAATCTTAATATTTATGGAAATAGACATCTCACAAATTAATCGATTTCATCAACTGAGAATCTACCAAAAATCGTTTTAATCCCAGTGTCGTCTCATCTGGTTTGAAAGTTCTTAAAAAGCGTATATATTTACGCCTATCGGCCGCGTGAAGATATCAGCTTGACAATATGACACCACTTAGCTGTAGCTTTGCAGGGCTTAAAGCTCACTAAGAAAAAACGTATTTTTTGTCGGTCCAAGCGAGTCAAGACCTAAACAATATGACACTACTTAGTATTTCCTCTGATCAATTGAAGTTTACAAACAGCCAGGGATAAGAGGCTTAAAGTTTGGAGTGATATTACACACATCACATGCTGGTGGCTGATCTCTGATGACTGTGCCTTATTGCTAAATAAAATGTTCACATAAAACTAACGAATTACTTTGGTAGTTAAGGGGTTAAAATAGTTTATTTTCAATCATTTTACATTTGAAATAACAATAATTATGTAATAACATTTTTCAAAATAATGTAGATACAAAAAAAAGTCGTTTGCTTTTTATTAGAGAAAGTATATGTTGACCATTTCGTTAGTTTACTATAAAGCTGGACAGCTTGAACAGATAGACATAGACTGAATAAATTTATATTTGCAAAAATATTAATAATACAAACATAATCACTATAGTATGTGCAGTAATGACGTTTACAACTCGGTGAGAAAATTAGATAAGTGTTCCACATGTGGATGATTTCTATATTCGTAAAAAAGTTTTCGTAAAAGAGTCGAAAACGAAAAACCAAAGGACACACATTCAAAAAAACTACTAATAATTTGTACATATTCTGCTTCAGTGTCATTTATCATAAAAGTCCAATTAAATGCAGACTACACTGATGTATAGGTAGCACACTGACAGACTGTTTTGGCGACTTAAAATGAAATTAATGTGGTTTAGGTCACCTTTCTACAAAACATAGGCTAAACTAGGCCAGGATACTCTTCTGATTGATGGTGATATGAATGAAGTGACTCTACCCTTCAGACATAGGATTCGAAATTCGAGCCCTGTTGGTCTGAGGCAGAGAACGCTACCTCTCGGTTACAGAGGCTCCCTACACTATTCAATATTTGCGAGTGAGCAGGGAAGAAACATTTTTTTCTTTGAAACTCGAATTCCGAAGAGGCGGACGAACGGACGATTACCGAATTTTCAAGCAGGCATTTTAACCACAACCTATTGACATATATACCAGTCACAATGGACATTGAGGCCAAAATGTCACAGCACCTTGACATATTAGACAGTCATAATGAACATAGAGATCAAAGTGTAACGATGTATTTGTCATCTGATCAACATTCAACAATACATACACACAGTTTATGGCCACTGGTTGTGTAGAAATGGTTAACATGGAAATTAAGTTCAAATTTGAAATGTTGATCTCGTCCAATAATTAAGGCTTCCGTCATGATTAACAAAGGCCTTAGGTTTACAGTTATTACACCCATGAAAGGTTTTCCTACTACCGGTAGCCATGGTAGCTATATTTAATCAGTAAAATACCAAATAGTCCATGAGTGGCTACAAAATATATTTTTTTTTAACTTTTTAAGCAGTTAGTGCCTTTTTTGCATTTGCATCGCTATGAAGAAAACATTAATTATCTTTCTTTATACTACACGATATTATATGAGCACAGCAGTGTAGTGGTTTATGTTATAAAATTAACTTTTTATTGATTTTATTGTACATCAGAACACCATGGGCTAGAATTTCAAATCCTGAGTCTTTATGGCAGTGTCATCAACAAAAAAACTTCACCTCACCATCCTCAGGAGGTTATCCTGGCTCAGTTTAGTACATATGTCCAGAAAAGACTCCAAAGTGATCTCAAGTTCATTCCTTTACTCATTCATTCATTCATTCATTCGTTCGTTCGTTCGTTTGTTCGTTCGTATGTTCGTTCGCTCGTTCGCTCGTTCGTTCGTTCGTTCGTTCGTTGGTTCGTTCGTTCGTTCGTCCGTTCGTTCGTTCGTTCGTTCGTTCGTTCGTTCGTTCGTTCGTTCGTTCGTTCGTTCGTTCGTTCGTTCGTTCGTTCGTTCGTTCGTTCGTTCGTTCGTTCGTTCGTTCGTTCGTTCGTTCGTTCGTTCGTTCGTTCGTTCGTTCGTTCGTTCTTTCGTTCGTTCGTTCGCTCGTTCGTTCGTTCGTTCGTTCGTTCGTTAGCTCGCTCGCTCGCTCGCTCGTTCGTTCGTTCGTTTGTTTGTTTGTTTGTTTGTTTGTTTGTTTGTTTGTTTGTTTGTTTGTTTGTTTGTTTGTTTGTTTGTTTGTTTGTTTGTTTGTTTGTTCGTTCGTTCGTTCGTTTGTTTGTTTGTTTGTTTGTTCGTTCGTTCGTTCGTTCGTTCGATCGTTCGTTCGTTCGTTCGTTCATTCACAAAGTATTAAAATTTCTTAGGATTGAAATGACACGGAAATGACTGTTGCTCGCTCCACATCACTCTGTTGTTTGACCAGTGTCTAGTTTCCAGACATGGTGACCTGATTATGGAGGGTGATTTTAACTTCTGACCCTGATTCTCCCTGATAGCACGCTGTGTAAGATTCTCACGCCTCTCATGACGATAAACAGGTTAACCCTTTTTTGGCTAGGACCAGATATAACATTTTCTTCTCTTAAATGCTGGATACTGCTTAGAGTGAATACAATCAGGTTACATATTGACCAACACAACCAACGTTGTAGATGATGGCCAAGCATTGAGCCTGTGTTTGTCCGCTGTTTTCTCTCGTCTGGGCCCAAATGTTCACCCGATGAGGTCATTGAATGACACATGCCGGACGCCAGTCACTGAGAAAAACAATAATGAAAGGAGTGTAGGGCACTCTGAAGGTAACTTAATCTATTAGAAATACCAATAATTAAAACACTAAAACATTCCCTTTGAGTCTAACTTAATATATTTGAAATGCCAGTCACTGAAACATTTCTAGCTCTGTGTGCTGGAAAAGATGAGAAAACCACCAATGAAAAAGAAAGCACTCTGAGGGAAACTTAATCCTTCAGAAATACCAATAAGTAAAATTTTTAACCCTTTGCCCGCCGGTGCCGAATATATTCGGGTTTTTATTTTCTATTACCACATTAAGTCCCACCTTTTAAACATGTTACAGATAAAATCTGATATCAATCAGCAAGATTTAAAAACAGTTGACCTCCATTTTGTCAAATCTGAATAATTGTCACTCACTTAAAGTTGTGGATCGCGTCAGCGAGACACAACTTTAAGTGAGTGAAAATTCAAATTGAATAATTTGGCGGTGAAAGGGTTAAACATTCTCGCTAGAAATATCGTATGTAAACACTGCCAAACACTGCCATATTATTCGTGTTCGTACTGGCGGCTTAGATGTTATTATGTCTGGTTGATTTTTTGATAAATCTATGTTTTACAGGTAATAATTTTGTTGAGATTTTAACTGGTATGGTAATATCAATTCTGTCATTTAGAGGAATGAATAATTCCTGTATGCTTGAAGAGGTGCAAGTACGAAACGCTGTCTCATCAACTGATTGACGTTGGCCCATCGTCAACTTAAGCATACAATTTGTAAACGTATCGTATTTGCTGTAATGATGCGTTCGACCCCATTTGCTGGTATCAACTGCCATTTTCCAGACTGGACGAAACCTAATTATGGGAAACTACAGAAGAAACATCAAATAATTATGAACTATAATGTCATGAATGAATCTTTTACATCCAAATCCACTTGAAGTTGTGTCTCGCTAAAGTGGTTGACGTTGATTAGATCTATCAGAGTCGAGTCTATTTTACACGTGAATCGTATAGGGGGCCTAATAAATAACATTTCTATGTCTAAAACCTAATATTATTGTGCTTATATCGTAAATGACCATGGGTCACTTGGGTGAATCACTTGGGTGCATCTTGGTTCAGTATTACAACGTGTTGTGTTGTTTTCGGGATTCCGTTCCTGTTTTTAGGACACCCTTTGATCCACCCCACACCTGTTGGTTGAACCGACACTGGCTCACTGTCTCGTGTTAGCTGGGAATTATCAGGATCACAGAAAACACGTGCCAATGTTGATTTAATGATGGCCCACCGTCTGTGACGCTGGTCCAACTTTAAATCAACACCGGTTCCATATCTCGTCTTTGCTGGGATGTCCATCATTCTGACAAACAGCATTGCAATATCAAACAACAGTGACTGTTTGCTGTAGACAGTAAGCAGTTACTGTAATTTGTCTTTGCAATAAGCAGTTAAGATAAACAGCAGTAACTGCTTATTGCAAAGACAAATTGCAGTAACTGCTTGCTGAAGACAGTAAGCAGTTACTGCTGTTTGTCTTGTGCTGAGACAAACAGCAGTAACTGCTTACTGCAAAAGCAAACGACAGTAACTGCTTGCTGTAGACAGTAAGCAGTTACGGCTGTTTGCTGATTAAAAGGTAAACAGCAGTAACTGCTTACTGTGTGAGTAGCCAGTTACGGAAGTTACTGCTTTTCGCCATTACTCTCGTGTTGATTGATTACGGTGGTCAGTTTGACCGTTAGCACCCAACAGGTGTGGTCACCTGACCATTAACCCTTGTCGTGTTAGCACCCTTGTGTTGCTGGGGGCGTATAAATAAGTTCTCCATCAAGTTTAGAGCTAAATTAATTGCCCTTAAACTTGATAAATATTTGCGGGAGTCTAGATGCTCATTTATTCAGCTTAATGACGTTTTCACAAATATTTTTTTTTTTTATTAGAATTTGCGTCAGCAGTTTCATCTTCAGGTGTTTAGAAAAACTACAAACTAATTCAGCAGCACCAAGGTTCACCCTTACAGCGCGGGAATCGACTTTAGTCGTCAGAATCTGACGTCTAGCCATTCAGTACTATTACCATGCAATTGCATGGTAATAGTACTGAATTGTAGACGTCAGATTATGACGACCAAAGTTGATCCCCGCGCTGTAAGAGTAAAAATATTTCTAATGGCCGTAGACCCATAACATAGGTATTCAAATTAATCAGAAAGAGCTAACTAAGACAAATTGAAAAAAAACCTTTGATTGCGATGTTTTTTTACAAATTAATTCAGCGCTTTAAGGGTTGATACCGATGTCCACGCTAATATCCTCTCTGGTGTTCTATAAGCACCTGTATAATCAGGTCCTCAAATTGAAACATGTCTTAACCCTTTAAGCCCTCACGATGCATTAAAGCATCATTTTACATCCGTGAAAACAGACTTAATTTTCCTACAACTTAGGGTTTTAAAACGAAAATTCCCATGAAACTGGTTTACCAATACATGGCAATTTTCTTTAATTTTTCACCCACAGCAAATCCTCTCCATCCACTACAAGTCGAGAATTGCGACAGCAATTCGCGGCTTGTAGTGGTTGAAGATGACAATGGTAAACTCAGGCCTGAAAGGGTTAAATCTTAAAACACTGATTTTCGTAAGGGCTTGAATTTCATAAATCTAAGTAATTTTCATTCACTTCAAGTTGTGCAGCGCGGTAGCGAGACACAACTTGAAGTGGGTGAAAATTTAAAGTTAATAGTTTAGAGCTGTAGGAGTTAATCCTTGTGGTGCCGTAACATTTGTTATAAATCACCAAATATTTATATTAACATATACTCAAGCCATTCCTGTGGATCACCGGCAAATCATAATTTATCAAGAGTTATTATCAGTTTTAACAGTGGCATCGTTAACATCTGAAGCCCAGCCCTGTGACAGCATTCGCCCAGCACTGGGGAACCTTTGATGCATCTTTGATGCATCTTTGAAAAGTCATATTACGCACAGTTTCTTCTCCAAGACCGGTGTCGCCAGGTGATGGCCACTTTGCCATCACCTTGTTCATCCACAGAGATCAGTTACAGAGGTCAGTCAGTCTGCGGCTTGTCTACAGGTGATTCCAGACTGACCAGAGGTCATCCCATGCTGTACAGAGGTCACCTGAGGCTGGACAGGTCAGCTTTTATGGCGGTGTCTATTTCACGGTGCCGACCGGTTGATTGTTTTTGTTCACGGTTGACCAGCACCTTGAGACCAGCCCAGTGAACAGGAGACGTAAAACCAATTCACATCCACCGCGACACACAACTTCACATGGGTAAAAATAATAATAATAACTCAATTTGAGACCTTTGTTAATCTACGTAATTAAAAATATATTTCACTGCCATTATCTGTGATTTGATACAAAGGAATTGGGAACACTTACGTCCCGATTTGATCTCAAGCGAGTATGTTCCCACAGAACTGACCGGTACAGAAAACACCCCCTGATCTTTGTAATGTCCAGTGTGACCTCTAGAGGTCAGTGGTCATTATGACCTAGCTGTTTGTCCCAGCAATATAAATGACGTATGTATAGGGAATGTACTGATCCGCCATTAACCCTTTCAGCGCGGGGGTCGACTTCAGAAGTCTATGGACGTCAGATTCTGACGTCTAAAGTCAGCATTCACCAAAAGTTCAGTTTTCTGTGATTTACAAAAAGAAATTAGACATTTTTGAATTTTTTCTTTTTTTATAATTTAGCTACTGAAACGTAATAAACATGTATATATGTTCTTAATAAACTTTGTGTAACCATGTCACAATTATGCATGTCTTAAAATCAGGTTGTGTAGGCCTATATTTAAATATTTAAAATAAATTTTCTTTAGTGAAAATGACCAGGTCAATCACAACGTTTTAAGCGTTTGTATGAGAGGCCTATATTTACATTTGGGTGCTTTACCTAAATGTTATCAATCAAAGTAGCGAGACACAACTTCAATTTGATGAGCACATATTTTCGTCCCAGCAAACACAAAACATTTGTATAACATTTCTACAACGTCGGCCCAACGTCTTCGACGTTGGCCCAACCTTGTAAAAATGTTATACAAATGTCTTGTGTTTGCTGGGGTAGGCCTAATTCAGAAGTCTATGCCGTAAATGTGTGCGCGTTTGTAAATGTCTGCATATATTATATCCACACGAGGCCTGTTAACTCCCTCGAATACACTCTTTGCACGAGTTTGCGCGTGAACATTAGTCTGAACAAAACAGTTCAGCTTTGGTCACTGTGTGGCGTGTTGTTATTGAAAAGGGTGTATTGTGACGGCACCTATACATGTATGTACACAAGTGGTTTAACCCTTACAACGCTGAAATATTTCTGTATAAACCATGGAGACCGGAGGTTTTTTTCAATTTGAAATCATGATAAATGTCTTAGTTAGCTTTTTCCACTTCATTTGAATACCTATGTAATGGGTCTACGGCCATTATAAATATTTTACTTTTTCATTGTGTGGACCGACTTTAACAGATAGTCATTTTACAGTCAAAAATGAAATGTGCACATATAGGCTAAACTGGGCCAGGAGAACCTCCTGAGGATGGTGAAATGAGTGAGATGACACTGTCCTCCAGACACAGGATTCGAAATTCGAGCCCTGGCGGTCTGAGGCCGAGCACGCTACCTCTCGGTCACGGAGGCTCCCCACAATACTGAGGTTTTACATGTGGATGGGGAAGAAACATTTTTGTTTCTTTTTTTCAAATCGCCCAGACCGGGAACCGAACCCCGAACTCTAGCGTGAAAGGCAACGGTGCTAACCACTACCCTAGAGCCCCGCCCCATTTTACAGGCATGAGGTCGAATAAAAAGATAAGACAACTTATCTTTTTACTCGACACCAAATAATAATTATTTGTCACGTGATGATCTTATAAAATCCAAAGATTTTTAATTTGGTTTAAACATATTTTTATTGTCCAATTGAAGCAATACAGGATTGTAATACATTAGGCTTCGCTCGGAAGAGAAAAAAACATATTAAATTTGAACACAGATGAGAAGATATCGACCTTGACAGCGACGTCAATGTCAGGTAAAGGTCATCTATAGGTCAGCTGATTGCCGCCCAGAAGTCATGGTTCTGACATTGCTCACATTCATTACCCTCAGAACCTGGGAACAATTAAATTGCTGCGAAAATATGTTATTCAGAGCTGAAAACTGTACAAATGACATAATCTAATTCATTCATTTAAATATTTACCTAATCATCAATAAATTATTAAGAAACAAGACGGCACAAAATACATTTTTCAGAATAAATTTAAATGTGTTTGTATAATTTAGTTTCTACCGATTTTAAGATTGTGATATTAAAGCTGTTACTAGTACAGATCATCTCTAATATTTTGAATAAAACGTAATTGAACCCTAAAACTTATTGCAAAATATATGATATATACAATATAATATATAAAATAAAATAGATGTTGATAAAGTATTTTTTTATATTGTGCTGCATAATATAATTGTGTAATACTAAAATATCTAACCTATTTAATTTCCTACACGTCAGTAAAAGAATACCAAACTATTATCATTATAACAACCTAATTACATACATGTACAATATAGCCATGATATTTTTGCCAGTTGAAAAAAAAGGAAGGAAGATCAAGAATTCGTATAGAAATTCAGCATTTCACAATCAATTTAAAAATTGATAAAAACATGTTTCTTCACATTGACATGTTAATTGCTGCCGCAATACTAATTTCTGGGTGAAGAAAATATTATGATTTTATGTAATATATCATAATTTTTCAATTTAATACGTTGCTAATTTTTACGACTGTGATTAAAACGTTAATTAGACAAGCCTGCTGGAGATAGCTACTGTTGGCAATTTATTTAAGTTGTCATCTAATGTTCATTGGAATGGATAGATATTTAATATGAACAGAACAAGGAAATTGGCGACCTTGAGCTGGATGTCAATGTCAGGTAGATGTGATATGTAGGTCAGGTCATGTCCGCCCAGAGGTCACATGACTGTCAGTGATCACATTTATTACGCTCATGTCCAAAATAATTGGATTCAGGATTGTTGTGAGGCAGGTGTATGTTCTGCGTGTAAAGTCACAAGACAGTAACTGTTTACGTCACAAGTTAGCTGTTATCGCCTTTGACTTTGAGCACTTACTGCTTTCTGGCTTTAGAGCTATATCATTGTGATGTGGCTGTCACAGGTGCAACATTAACATAATATGTGTCACGGAGGGAAGAAAGGCAACAAACTGCAAAATAAAATAAAACTTATAAAGATAACTATAACCCTATAACTTTTCTTATGATCCAATCGCATGTTATCGTATTCATCACTTGAGTGAAATATAACACCGACGTTGTTGTGTTCGCATGGTCAGTCAGGCTATCGTTATAGTATTTATGAAATATAACACACACATGTTACAACAACTAAATTCAGGTATACCTCGACACATGGACATTATAGGCTACCTATATATGAAAAAATATAAAAAAAATATCCATGTTTCAAATGTTTCAAAACTACGCCCACTGACCAGCCTTCGTTTTGACTGATGTACAGAGTAAAGCTGATCTATTTTTTCGTACCTTGTGTCGCGGTTTTGATGGTAATATCGACGTAAAAGTATCTAGACTGCAGCTGATTGCCATCATCTGTTTTTTGTGGAAATAATTTCTGACAGTATTATTATGCATGAACATTACATGGTTTAATTGTCATATCCTTTTTGTTAATGTGCGCTTTGTAACAGGGGGTAGAGGGGGTCAGTTTAATGACAGTGACTTACAAAGTTCCAGGCGGGTTAAATGTGGGGTGAATAAATTGGAATTAATGGACCTGGTTTTCAGATGCCATTAAATAAATTAAATTACATTTTGAAAAGATGAGACAGAACTGAGATGTAGCCACCCCCTCCATCCCTCCCACCCATTATGGATGAGTCACATGATAGTACTTACTAAGTGTTACTAACTGTCACTTGTCTTGTTAGGACATTTAAAATCCTCTCTCAAGGTCAAAGTGGTCATGTGACCATACACAAGGTCAATATAAAGACGGTGGATACTTAATAGTGTAACTCCAGACGGTGAATTGGTCAGGGTAATTGGACGGATACTCACTTTATTATAAAAGTGTAATACTAGATTATCACGGGTCGAATTAGGAAATTTAACCGTGTTGTTAGATGGGGGGGGGGAGAAGTACTAGTATATTGAATAGCGGGGAGGGGGGGTGTCAGGTGCGGTTGAAGAGGTTTTGTTTATTTTCAATCATTCGAATTCTTATATTGTAAAATAATAATGTCAAAATGATAGATGTTTTATGATTTCCACAAAAATGATTATAAAATAATTATGTCTGTTGCTTGAACTACCATCACACTTTTCTAATCATAAACAACGTATATGTCCTAAACATGCATTTATAACAGAATAGACTTTTGAAGAATGGAGACAGTGAGACAACCAATATAATGTGCGTAATCAGAATTTTACCGGAATTTTTTTTCTTCCGTTCAGTTTCAAGTGTTGAGCACAAAGTACAGCATTTGGGTCAACATTTGGCCAGCATTGGACCAGCGTCTTGTGATCACAGATCTTTCAGTAGCTGTTATACTAAATCATTTCATACGCTCTATAAGTACTCTCTACTAAGTAACTATGCAGCAAACTATTATCTATCCCTGGCGGAATCCACTTACTTCCGTTCAACCTTCACTTTATTCAGGTGTTCATCACACTCAACGAGTACGTGATTTTGACCCAATGTTGGGCCACCGTCTGAGACGCTGAGCCAGCACTAAACCAACATCAATTTAACGTCCTTTGCTTGATGGGATCCCATACCAGTAGCAGGTGGCCTGTTATGCCGACTTACTTCATAATCTATATATACATGAAATACACGCTGCACTTGTCTCTCTCTTATAGGTTGCTGGGCATTCAGTGAAACCTATAGCCTTGTCTAGCAATGTTTTCACCTAGCGATATAATATAATGACATATGGGGGAGGGGGTCTTAAATAACATTATTTTCACCGAATAGCCATTCAAAAGGGTTTCCGGTAACATAACCGCGTTTCACAGAATTGTCATTTTTTTAATTGGTAGGCTCCACCATTCAATAAATTCAGTGCTTTCAAATAGTAATAGGAAGATTATCCCAAGTCGACGCAACTCCCCTAAAATCGGGTGTTTAATCTCATTTTTCTTCACATTCATGTGTGACCTTCACCATCATGATCTGTGAATTTCTGTCAAACTTTCCACCTCGTTGCGTCACAATGAATAAATATATCCTGAATTCCCAAAATTATCATAAAAAAAACAACTAAGATACAACGTATAGCTGACAGTGAGGCTCCTTCAATATGTACTATTCACAAATTAACGAAGAAGGAACATTTTGTTTCTTTGAAACCTGAATACATATAGTCGGGAAAGAACCGAATCTCACGCGTGACACGCAATGGAATTTGTCTTTGTATTTTATCTCAAAGACAAACAGCAGTAGCTGTCTACTGTTCAAGTAATCAGTTACTGCTGTTTGTCTTTTTCTCATTGGCGTTTTAACGCGATCTCTTTGGTTACATATCTTCATAAGTATCACCGAATATAATGTCAAGAAACTGTCAATTTATTTTTAATAGTAAGGTAACACCGGAAATATCAACACGCTGTATCGAGGTTTTAGCAGTAATAATAAATATATGTAATTTTAAATTTAAAGGAAAACAAGTTTAGCACATTAGGGAACACGCAGGCTGGAAGATTTGGACCAAGTTGGCATATCGTGTTCTACCTCCGACCAATGGAAAAGAGGCTCAGGCTCTCAAATGAAAAGATGAGCCAATCATCAACGTCGTTCAGTAATTATTTAAATTATGTGAGAATAAAACAATTCCCCGATGAAAGCGGAGACAAAATTGGCGCAAACAAAATGCAAAACAACTTGCAAAATAATCTTTCGGCACCCTCTCGCCTTTCAATGGTGGGTACCTTTAAACTCTGATGCTGAATATCCATATTATCAGGATTATGCAGATACAGACATATATCTGGATAAAAAACGTTGCCAAAAGCAGAAAAGAGATAATATATACACTGTAAACGATTGGTCCCGCAGCCAAGATGGGGTTTTTGTGTGGTAGAGTTCACATTAACCGTGGTGAATTATTTTTGCTGATTTTACAGTCAATTAGCAAAGAATCATCCTAAAATTTTACAAGTACTATTTGCTAGTGATGCGGCGACTATAACAAGTAGTAAATATCGTCCACAATAATCTGTGTGAAATTTCATGGAAATAAGCTCACTTGAGAAATCCCCCTGTTCCCGCTATAAGTATAGTGACCCCATTGTTACTGATAATTCTTTTCATTTGATTATTTATGGGTAGCAATCATACATGGTGGTTGGGTATAATAGTTCAGACAACAGACCTAAAGGCTTATACAGATCACATTGGACCTGAAGGGTGCTACAGGTGGCGTTGTAAACCTGAAGGGTGTGAAGAATGACGGGTGACATTGGAGCTAAGGGGTGTGACAGGTGACATTGCGTGTTAACCTGATGTTATTATGATTGTTTAGGGGGCCATCTGAACTAAATAATAGATTATCAAACAAAACAATCCGTAGTTCAAACAGATCTCATGTATGGAGGAGTGTGATTGCAATTGGTGCATGTAAGAAGGCGTGTGGCTTTTTCTCTCGTTTCTTAAGGTATCTCAGCGGTTTGAGGCTACAGTACATGTATTTACATTTAAAATTTAAAGCGACCACAAAATATAGCATTAGAACAATTATTGTGCCCAACTTTTACGGATGTATTAAACAATAAAATTTAGGTTTTAATTATACATCTTAAAATCTGTACAAGTCCAAAGATTTGTATTTAATATTTAGTCCATTCAAGTCAATATTTGATTATTGCTGACCCCATCTGCCAAGTTGGGCTCACAATCAAACATTAGCAATTTAAAAAAATATTTATGTAATTGCATTTTGCATACATGAAAAACAGCAATGTATTTGCTTGCTTTGTACTGACTGATTGGTTTATAATATTGTTATTTTTGAGATATCGTTATGTATATGTGGTGGAATAATTCAAGATTGGATGGATGATCTTTTTCTGTCATTTGAAGCTGAAAAACCGAGTCAAATAAAAAAAAATCAAATATTTAGAAAATGTTCAGAAAACATAACATATTTTTAATTTGTTTAAGTTTTCTCATCCTTGTGTAGCAGATTTAAATTCAACAGCCTGAGCAGCTCGAAAGAATGCTTCAGAGTGATAGGGTTAACCCTTCAAGTACCAATTGTCCATTTATGCACAATATAAAATAATTTCATATAGAATTAATTCAACAAAGGGCTGCATAATAATCTCAATAAGGTCCTTCTCTCCTCTCATTTAATGTAGTCATTGATCATGACTACAATAAATAGAACCATGACTCATGGTTCTATTTATTGTCACAATCAGTAGATACACCATGGTGCTTAGAGAGGGACGTGACGCAATGGTTAGAGCGGGGAACTTTGTCAATGGCGCTGCCTGTCGTGTGGTTTCGAACCCCGCTTGGTGCAGGATTTTCAGGGAAATATCATGTTTCTCCCCATCGCAATATTGGGAAATTTTTTCGATGTTGTGTCCTTGGACAAGGCACTTTACCCTTACTTGCTTCACTTGACTCAGGTGTAAATCAGTACCTGGTGGGACAGAGATGGCAATGTGTACGATAAGTTCAATGCGCCGAAAAGGCTGCAGGACTGTATGCTCTCCGTGGAGTTGAAATGGCATACAAATAAGCAGGTCCAGTGACGAGGGGGTAAAATGTAAAGTCGGGTGATAAGTTTTAATATCAGACTATGAACCTGCATCGTTACCTTTTACTTTTACAATAAGGTCACTCTTACTTTTCGCTTAACCCTTTGACTTCCAGGCCGGGGTGCAGGCTATGATCCAGATATACTAGTGTAGGAGTTCTATTTTTCGTCATTTGAAGCTGGAATTGCTAACGCAATTTCCAGCTTCAAATGACGAAAAATACATAAATGTAGTATATATTTGACGAAAATTTGTGTCATTTTATGGTTACGTTCATTGACGAATGACGACGGAAATTTCCGTCATGTATGGTAGTGAAAAGGTTAATGTAGTCATTGTGCTATTTGTGTTGCTACTTATTTATAATCGATCATGTATAGAGTCGTTCTCGACCGCTCGATTAGCATTTTACATTATCTGAATTTGAATGAAAATGAGTAGATATATACACCCTGGTGATAAGGATGTTAATTCGTCATATCTCAAGGTGAATAACAATCGGTAGAAAAAAAACCTGGTGCCAGCAGTGTTATTTAATCTTCAAAGCGAGATTAACAATAGAGATTATCGTGAGGACAAGTAACTGAAATCCGTCCATTGTGCTACGGATAATGTTGGCATTTTTTTTTTTTCGATATATTGTCACCCACGCTTGTAGATGATGACTAATGTAGCTATTTCAAACAAACCCATTATAAATCATAGCCGAAGCTGAACAATAATAAAAAAACATTGAAAGGTATTCAAACATTAAAATTCACCTTGTGTTGATGCACCAGCAAGGTCTGATTTTGTGATAACCATGGGTGGCGGGCTTGAACATTTAACATTGACCTCAGTTTCAGTAAATCTAAATAATTTTCCTCTCCTTGTTTGTGTGTTCGCTGTAGCTGATGAGAATTTTATATTTCAAATATGTTAGTTCTGGTTATTAATAAGGACATTCTAATATTCAGGAACAATCTGATTTTTTGGTTTCGACTATTCATTCTGACGCCTCATAAAGATCATATCCGTAAAGACCATGTCATCAGGCTTTCGCGATATTGAAACCAATTAGCGCCATAAAGACCATGTCCGTAGGCGACATGAATACAAGGGAAATATTGACAAAACATCTTGAGACAGAATACGAATAATTTATTAAGTGGGGTGAGGTGGCGCATAATGCTCGGTTGCCCACGAGGTCTCACGACATCCCTGCACTTGCTCCGCGGGAATCAGGCACGTGGCCAATCACAAAACGTTGGGGGGGGGGGGGGTTGTCGACCAGCAAGACAAACAAAGACAAAAATATAAACTATTTAGACTTAAAATAAGTATTTTTTATCGTTTGTTTTCACTATGTGTCCAAGACAAAAATGAGTTAGACTATACGACCAAAGGCAAATGACACATATTGCTTATAGTGAGTGGCTAAGTGTAAAAAGTCGTTCAACTTGTGATGCAAACACCATATTTGGTGTAAATGTTCACCAGTGGATAAGCTGTATACTCATATCTCTTTCAAAAAATCACGGTAGCCAAGCAAATATTCAAAATAACTGCTACCTATTTCCAACATAGCCGCCATTTGGCCAATGTCAAACATTAAATTGATATAATTATTGCTATACGTCTAAGACAAACAGCAGGAACTGCTTATTTTAAATGTGTGTTGTTTTTGCGCGGCACGGCTCTATCTTATATCAAAGACATCATAATTCCGCATATTCCTACACGTTCCCTACGCTCTGATGAAACATGTAGACTTGTAGTCCCGATGACTAGACTGAAGGGTTTTGGTAATAGGAGTTTTTCTAAAACAGTACCCTGGAACAACTTGCAAGAAGACTTGCGTCAGTGTTCGTCTATTTCTGTATTCAAGCCCCGCATAAACAAAACATTTTTATCTACCAAGTAGTAAATCTCTTAAGCGCATTTTCATTCATGCATTATTTCACTTTGGTGTATGTCAATGCAGCAAGCCCGCGGCAAACAGCAGTAACAGTTTACCGAATAATTGAGCAGTTACTGCAGTATGCGTCAAGGTCAAACAGTGTACATCAAGGGTAAACAGCAATTACTATTTATTTTTTATGTAAACACTTACTGCTGTTTGTCTTTGCTATATTATGATGTATAGTCCTTTCGAGACTTGTCTCCGAAATGTTTCGAAAAAAGAGCTAACTATTAAGACATTTATCATGATTTCAAATTCAAAAAAAAAATCCATGGTTTATATTAAAATATGTCAGTTCTTTAAGGGTTTTCACAAAATATTTATTCACTTTAACCCTTTCAGCGCGGAGATTTTGACGACTAAAGTCCATCCCCGCGCTGTAAGAGAAAAAATCTTTATAACTGCCATAGACCCATAACACAGGTATTCAAATGAATCAGAAAGAGCTAACTAAGACATTTATGATGATTTCAAAATGAAAAAACCCTTTGGTTGCAATGGATTTTACAAAAATAATTCAGCGCTTTAAGGGTTAAGATACATTCTATTTGTTCTTGAAACCTCATAGTTACATCTTATCCAGAGAAGTGGTTTTAAATGTTAATATTATCATAATCAGTTCTTGAGAAACCCACCCGAGTACAAAACTACATGGCGGCATATATCGTTATTTATATGTGTTTGGGTTTATTTCTGGCTTTATAGTTGTCTGTTTCTATGAATAGCATATAGTCGAAGTCGACGTTAATAAAATAGACGTCACTTGAGTTTTGACTCCAAACCCGCTAATCTTCATCGAACAGGCAAATTGACCTCCAAATGAATCAACTGTTTTTTGTAGACAATTTTTGGTTGACAGTTTAAATTACCCTTTGACCTTCTGTTATTGTGTGACGCTCTGAATGAGGAATCAAGGTCATGACGTGATGCACCCTTAGTGAGTCAGTGGTGTCACCTAGCGAATAGGAAGTAAATCAAATGTAAAAAAACGTGCGGAAAGGGCTGCTTAGGAGAAGAAAAAAGACAAAGTGCACTGGTGACAAGTGGCTGCACCCGGTACAATTAGTCTTATGTAGAGGCTAATAATAATAACCCCCTGTGATTCATATAAGGTGAAATTATCACTTGAAGATACTCTAGGATTTATTTAATATATTAAGTTTATAATATAAACACTTCTCCACCGAGGCCTGTATTTTATCCATTGAAAAGGATAAATCAGTTGATGGTCAACGCTCAGTTTTTCAAATTGTGAGATGCTTCGTTTTCATAAATATAATTGTCTCGTCATTTGAAGCTGGAAATTACGTTAGCAAGTTGATATCGAAATAACAAAAATACAGACAACTCAACTAAAAAAGTGGACATAACAAAATAATTTGAAAAATAAATGTATTATTTTAGACAAAGAAGATTGTTTTCGATTATAACAATAAGCTGGGGTATTGTTCAATATAAATCAAATTTGCAACAGAACTTAAATTGTTAATGTCCAGCTATAAGCAGCATAGTATCTAGCTCCAAAGAAAAAGGCTGGGGAAACGGTCTGCATGAACAAGACAGATACTGTGCAGATATGTACTGGTATTGAATAATCATATGTCCTTTATCAGTTTGAGCAAAGACACCACTTATAAATCGGCAGCGTTTATTATATTAGAATATATGGTCTTAGACGAGTATGTTAATAACAGTATTATAAAACCGTCATGAAATAACAGCATGCTGTAAAACTATCATAATGTGAGTTAAACCATCTACAATTCAAGCAAATATAAGGAATCGGTTACAGGCCGCCCTAGAGCCTCGTCTATCGCTTGTCATGAACACTTTAAATTCAGCCAAACCTAGGAATCAGAGGGTTACAGTCCGCTCTAGAGCCTCAAGCGTCTCTCACAGCTTGTCATGAACACTCACATTATGTTTACCATCAGCCGGAATTGACCTGACCCAGTTACACCAGGCAATGACCTAATCACAATCCTCATTACCGACGCCACCCAAGGACGAAATAAAAATAATAATGAATACTCAATCCATTCACCAAATGACGGGGTCCGTTAAACAGTTAAACACACATGTATTCCGCTAATTTGCGGGTGTTAGTGGTGTATATTTATCGGGTGGTGCTGTATATTTTTCAGGCAGGTGTTTTTATCGGTTAATTTTGCTTTTTATCGGTTGGTTGCCTCTGGTGCTTGTGACAGAACCAGATGTTTGACAGAAGCATCACAAGCGACAGAAAATACCCGTGATACGTGACACGCGCCGAACCTGCTATTTAGGAATACCAAAGCCCGACTATAACAGATTCAGTGGCAAGAAAACATAATGGTATATTTCAATACGTTGTTTTTCAATCTCCGGGGAAAAATATTTCCTCGTAGGTTGGAATGTTGTAGGTCAAATTGTGTATTTCAAAAAATATCTTCTTACAATTATAATTATGATATTTTTTTATGGCCAACAATGAATCATTCTAGCTCCAACGAATGTTCACTAATGATTGTTGGATTTATCTTCTGTACTAAGGTTCCATATTTTACTGAGGGGAGGGGGGGTCGTGTTTACGACAAAGTCTCATTCGATCTTTGCTTTCCCTCATTTCCGTTAAGCAGGTTATTTTGTCACATTTCCATTAGGAAAGTTAAGACTGGACTTTTCTATCATAAATTATAGCATACATGTATCTTAAATTTTCCCCATTTCAAATGAAAAGAGATTTATTTCAACTACAATGATGATTTATCTTAACTTTTCCTTATTTCAATTAACAAAGTTAAGACCATTTTTAAATTGTCCAATGGAAATGTGAGAAAGCTGTGATTAGGACGATTCTTAAGATTTTGCGTGGGATGATGGCCGACGTCAGACGCGTGTCGAGAGCACTGAATATTTTATATAACTATGGAAGCATGACAGCCTCTCACCCCATCTTGGTTAAATATTGGGACAGCGTCGCAGACGGTGAATCAATTGTAAAACCACACTGAGGCAACCTTTAATATTTGTAGGTAAAAGATTCATTGAAATTATAACTTTTAGAAAAAGGTACTGTTCCAAAGATTGATAATATGTGCGGTAATGCAAATAATAATAAAAAAAACAGATGCAATATTTAATTATAATAATCATACATAATGTATATGTTATATTTAATTGTGGCATTGTTAAATTTTTAAAAAAAGGCGTCATGCTTGCTGGTGTAACGTGACAGAGCACGTGACGTCACGGTGCTCCGTCACGTGCTCTATCACATGTTCGCCCGCCAAAACATCAACAAAAAAAAGGGTTTTTAACCTGTGTTTATGTATGTAAATTTAAACAAAAAGGGGCAAAGTGAACTCTAGAACACGGCGAAGCTTCTACAGTGAAAATCACTGCACAGAATGTGATATTCATGGCTGATACCATAGACGTCTCATAGTTAAAACCACTCTACAGAGTATAATTATGGAGAAAGTAGAGGATGCTACACAAGTCTCAAAGTGAAAACCACTGCAGAGACGGTGATATAGACTCATGCTGATATTCTTGCTGATACCGATATACTTTTGAATGAATGAATGAATGAATGAATGAATGAATGAATGAATGAATGAATGAATGAATGAATGAATGAATGAATGAATGAATGAATGAATGAATGAATGAACGTATGAATGAATGAATGAAAGAATTAATAAATGAATTAATAAATGAATGAATGAATGAATGAATGAATGAATGAATGAATGAATGAATAAATGAATGAATGAATGAATGAATGAATGAATGAATGAATGAATAAATGAATGAATGAATGAAGAATGAATGAATGAATGAATGAATGAATGAATGAATGAATAAATGAATGAATGAAGGAATGAATGAATGAATGAATGAATGAATGAATGAATGAATGAATGAATGAATGAATGAATGAATGAATGAATGAATATGAATGAATGCATGAATGAATGAATGAATGAATGAATGAATGAATGAATGAATGAATGAATGAATGAATGAATAATGAATGAATGAATGAATGAATGAATGAATGAATGAATGAATGAATGAATGAATGAATGAATGAATGAATGAATGAATGAATGAATGAATGAATGAATGAATGAATGAATGAATGAATAAATGAATGGATGAATGAATGAATGAATGAATGAATGAATGAAGAATAAATGAATGAATGAATGAATGAATGAATGAATGAATGAATGAATGAATGAATGAATAAATGAATGAATGAATGAATGAATAAATGAATGAATGAATGAAGAATGAATAAATGAATGAATGAATGAATAATGAATGAATGAATGAATGAATGAATGAATGAATGAATGAATGAATGAATGAATGAATGAATAAATAAATGAATGAATGAATGAATGAATAAATGAATGGATGAATGAATGAATGGATGAATGAATGAAGAATGAATGAATGAATGAATGAATGAATTAATGAATGAATGAATTAATGAATGAATGAATGAATGAATAAATCTTTACTTCCGCTGTAAACTGTCAACCATGTGCTTTTTGATCGTTTTTTCATGGGTATGTAAACATTGTGTTGATCACAATTTCAATCACAGTCAAATTAATTATTAACATCAATATCTTTCAATTCGTAAGAAATGTATTCGATAAATGAATACATTATAATAGTTCCTTCCGCTTCATTATCAAAAGTATTTGAATATTGCAACAAGAATAAAACATCCAAGCCCATAAAGTATCCTTCTCCTGTGAAAATATGTCGACATCGATCATAGACGTATACACACCATGTCCAATCACACCTATAATTTGACATCTATGCATGTATTCGATTCAATATGACAATTGTCCGAATTAGGTCCACTGACCTTAGTGATACACTACAGTCAAGTTTGAAACAGCTTCACTTTGGCGTCTAATTTAAATTGTAAACCTCAATTATCATTGTTTTTAATGTATATATTTAGGGTAAACATAAAAAAATACATTATTTTGAATAATTATTTGGTTCAGTAATTTAAATTATAGCACAAATTATTCGCCTATCGAGCCGATGAAAAACTTAAATAGACGCATGAAAGGTAGACCAGAAATCAGTTATCCCTTTTCCTAGCCGCGCATGCGCGCCGTAAGTTCACGAGGATCTCGCGCCTGTTGGCTGTCTATATCTAGAGGTCTATGGAATGAAAGAATAAATGAATGATGAATGAATGAATGAATGAATGAATGAATGAATGAATGAATGGTTGATTGATTGATTGATTGATTGATTGATTGATTGATTGATTGATTGATTGATTGATTGATTGATTGATTGATTGATTGATTGATTGATCGATCGATCGATCGATCGATCGGTCGGTCGGTCGGTCGGTCGGTCGGTCGGTCGGTCGGTCGGTCGGTCGGTCGGTCGGTCGGTCGGTCGGTCGGTCGGTCGGTCGGTCGGTCGGTCGGTCGGTCGGTCGGTCGGTCGGTCGATCGATCGATCGATCGATCGATCGATCGATCGATCGATCGATCGATCGATCGATCGATCGATCGATCGATTGATTGATTGATTGATTGATTGATTGATTGATTGATTGATTGATTGATTGATTGATTGATTGATTGATTGATTGATTGATTGATTGATTGATTGATTGATTGATTGATTGATTGATTGATTGATTGATTGATTGATTGATTGATAGTGATGAAATCAGGAATGAAGGAATGAAGGAATTAATGTACATAATTATACAGGCTAAACTGGGCAACAACAAACTTCTAAATATGATAAGATGAATCAGATATCTCTGCCTTCGAGACACCGGATTTGAAATTGAAGCCATGGCGATCTGAGGTCTAGTACGTTACCTCTCGGCCACGGTCATGAAGGTGGTGAGTTATGGGTGTTTTCGCTCCGGTGTTTTGAGGGGGCGATTAGTGTTATATGGTTACGCGTCACGCATGTAACCTCTGGTGACCCCATTCAGTCCGTGTGACCCCTCACCTTTGACCTCTGACCTTCTACTTGTGAATAACTTGCTCATGTATGTCATTATTGTCTTCCCGGGGCATGCGCTGCAGGAAAAACATCCCCCCCACGAACACCACAGCGAAAGCATGACCTGCATCACACCTTGATCACACCCAAGAGCTCCACAGCCAGATTCTCACCTCACCACGGGAACATCAACATATCAAATCTGACCTTGGTCTGGGCTATCATGACCTAACATTTAATAGCAATGGTTATTAGTAAGCTCAGCTTACTTAATTATATTAAACAATGGAGCTTCAGAACTTGAATAGAAGTGAACTGACTTCCTCTTCAATCATAAATAATTTCAATGAATTACATGATATTGTAGGCCTTATAAAATGTGTAGACTATATACATATTGTTATGATTATCATTTCCAAACTAGATTATTTTCGCAAATGGTATACATATCAATTTTAAATGAATCTCGTGCTAAAAAATGTTCAGACAGCGTCGAAGACGGTGGGTCAATCTCAAACAAGCATTTGTGACATTACTTAATCTGAATCCAGGTACAAAATATAGACATGAATTCTCCTGATTATATTTTGATACAGCTTGTTTGGCCCTTTCTCCATGGACAAATTTAGCGATAGAAATCAACCTTTATCCTACTAATTAATTAATTTAAATTTTCAACCACATCATCTTTGTTTAATTTGAAACGAAAAAATTACAAAAATTACAAATCATTTCATTCCCAATAACAGTGATTTAATCGGCTAATAAAACGGATTAAAAACGACTATTGTCGTGATCAGCAGGCAAAGGGTTAAAACTCTGTCCTACTTAGAATAGTCCTCCCATATGACGCATTACTGTTTTCACGTAAAGCTGGAATATCTCCATAATTAAAAGAGGAGCATGTTGTTTTATTTACAGTAGATCATTTATTTCAGAACTCCGATCCAGAACTTGGTTATCAGTTTATAAGCTAACACAATAAATACAAGAGTGTTATGTCAAATTAATGTAGTCTTGAAATTAACTTAGTATTTTAAATATTTCTTTTGTTTGTATATCCCAATACCGCGATTTTAAACGGATAAAAAACTTTTTGCTTAATTTGAGCCAGAATTCTTAATTGATTAAACACAAATGTATCTTCCTTATTTAAAATGACAATAAAACTGACGTTTATAATAGTTATTGGGCTTCAGAATGTCACAGTCCATGTGTTCATTTACACGCCTGGACATTTAGGGGTCACATTATAAAGGTCACCTTTGTGACCCCCATAAATGGGTTCTAGTCACGTGATTACTGACATATGACCAACCATTTGTTTTTTTGTCACGTATGGCGGTCAGTGGAGTGGTCAGCTGTGGCTATTGTGGCCAGTATTCTCCCAGTGACCGCTACGACAAACAGAGGTAATCAACAGAGGTCATCTCATGAATAATAGGCGAGTAAAATTGTCACTTATCCCAAAATTCAAGGTGGTCTGAACATACCATCCGGGTCTAAAATAAAAATTAAAGATCAATATATGCTTACAGCTGCTATCTAGGCTACTTGGTGCTAAGAGTCAGGTCTTGAGAAATGTGATATATTCTCTCAATGTTGGTTCAATAATGGGCCGAAATCTCTAAAGTTGACCAAGCATCGAGCCGTCATTGAGTCAGTGTTTATATCTGTAACTGTGGGTCAGTTTATGTAGACATATCACGACATTGCCTTCTGTCACTCTCTCATTCTCTTTCTGTTCTTCTCTCTCTCTCTCTCTGTCTCCAGATGTCTTCATTATTAGTTACATCTGATGGGGTATCAGATGTAAGTAGACACCCTCACCGACCACATGGACAGCAGAAGATACCCTCCTCACCTCAAACACACACTGATCACAACGGGCTGATTCACAGATAATTTAAAAGCTGAAATAATTTTAGTTATATTATATGGAGACCAAATGTATATAGCCAGGGCCCTGTTTAAAAAAAGGCATTATTAAAGTTGGTAAAGCATTTCTTAGCATTTATCATGCAGTTTTTTTTTTTTATAATTAGGCTATGCTGATTCCAAATCTGCAAGCTGTTTTTTTGTGTTTTTGCCTTTCAAAATTGAAAAACAAAATGACCGCCAAAATAGCTGATAAAGTTACAATAATCACAACAATTATACAGCATGTCTGGGTTCAAAATAACCTTTTTGCATTGAGGAATGTTATGTCTAAAAACCTGGTCCAGTACCACGCAGGATAAATGCTATGATCTGGAAAAAGGCCTCACTAGATACAGATTATCTGTGACATGTGAAGAGATATCAATCAGTTTCACACCAGGAAAACAGCAGGACAGTTCTTGGGCTATGTGATTCTCCAATTTTATTTTTGATTGAGTCTGACATTTTTACAAAATGTCTATTACGATGGTTTCCCTCGGCTTCTCAATGTGTAAAAATGGTTTCAAATAAAATACTACTCTGGACTACAACGTATAGTTTCCTGGTGCAACCTATGTTTTGTTCCCGATAACTTTGTGAAATATTGATAATAGATGTTTTCGCGGCTCAGAATTGGTTTACTGTGTGTGAGAAACGTATATGTGAGCTAGGATATGCACATTACGTTGTATTGGCAGCCATTTTGGATTTTGATCCCCAGCGGCACACGCACAAGTTGAAATTCAAAGGACTTTTATTATGTTGCCCAGGTGGGGTTCAATACGCAATTCCCCAAATTT
>OZ024905.1:101632979-101667979 GCA_964017125.1 Flabesymbios commensalis | reverse complement strand
CCACTACCCTAGGGCCCCCGCCCCGTTTCCACATGGTGAGGTAGGTTAACGAGTATAGCGTAACCCCCAGCTATCAGGATCCGCCCCGACCCCCTGCACGAGCCGTCTTGTATACACCCCAGTCACTCATCCCCTTACCCCGGGGGGTGGCGGCAGCTGGGCACATCAAAGCCTCCTCCCCAACCCCGCCCTAGCCCCAGCAGTGGCTCACAGTGTATACGATGGCGCACAGGGTGACGGAGGTGTGAAATCTTAGCCAACCCCGCCCCGCTTGTGTCTGCCCTCATCTCCCACCAGGGTCTAACAGGGCAGACACTCAATGCTAAGATGTTCCAGAGATAATGTGTACTCAGTGACCTCAAGCAGTATATTCGATTCAATACAATCAATTTGTTTATCAATACAGAATAGGATGTCACTTTGTGAGATACATCCAAATACACTATACCAAAATATAATGTACAGAATATTGTTAGAATTATATAGTTTAACAATAAAACATGGTTATAAATTATATGTACAATTAAAAAACTTTTAAGAAGTTTTGTACTTACAATTAACAATATTTTAGTGTCCTCGGTGCAATTAAAAAAGTTTCGAAATTATTTGCTTATAATTATATATTGTAATAAATGCGTTTCACAGTCTCGTCTGATCACGCATCCAACATATCAGAGCATTAGTAGATGTGTGCCTGCCTGACATGAGTAGGGACATATATAGGTGCACTGTGCCTGAAACTCAGCAGACAAAGGCAGCAGAAGGGGGTTCCCGAAAACGGGAATCAAACAGTGCTTCACACAACACAGGCAGCAGAAGGGGGTTCCCCGACACGGGAATCAATCAGTGCTTCACATAACACAGGTAGCAGAAGGGGGTTCCCCAACACGGGAATCAAACAGTGCTTCACATAACACAGGCAGCAGAAGGGGGCTCCCCAACACGGGAATCAAACAGTGCTTCACATAACACAGGCAGCAGAAGGGGGTTCCCCGACACGGGAATCAAACAGTGCTTCACATAACACAGGCAACAGAAGGGGGTTCCCCAACACGGGAATCAAACAGTGCTTCACATAACACAGGCAGCAGAAGGGGATTCCCCGACACGGGAATTAAACTGTGCTTCACATAACACAGGCAGCAGAAGGGGGTTCCCCGACACGGGAATTAAACTGTGCTTCACATAACACAGGCAGCAGAAGGGGGTTCCCTGACACGGGAATCAAACAGTGCTTCACATAACACAGGTAGCAGAAGGGGGTTCCCCAACACGGGAATCAAACAGTGCTTCACATAACACAGGCAGCAGAAGGGGGTTCCCCGACACGGGAATCAAACTGTGCTTCACATATCACAGGCAGCAGAAGGGGATTCCCCGACACGGGAATTAAACTGTGTTTCACATAACACAGGCAGCAGAAGGGGGTTCCCCGACACGGGAATCAAACAGTGCTTCACATAACACAGGCAGCAGAAGGGGGTTCCCTAACACGGGAATCAAACAGTGCTTCACATAACACAGGCAGCAGAAGGGGGTTCCCCGACACGGGAATCAAACAGTGCTTCACATAACACAGGCAGCAGAAGGGGGTTCCCTGATACGGGAATCAAACAGTGCTTCACATAACACAGGCAGCAGAAGGGGGTTCCCTGATACGGGAATCAAACAGTGCTTCACATAACACAGGCAGCAGAAGGGGGTTCCCTGACACGGGAATCAATCAGTGCTTCACATAACACAGGCAGCAGAAGGGGGTTCCCCAACACGGGAATCAAACAGTGCTTCACATAACACAGGCAGCAGAAGGGGGTTCCCCGACACGGGAATCAAACAGTGCTTCACATAACACAGGTAGCAGAAGGGGGTTCCCTGATACGGGAATCAAACAGTGCTTCACATAACACAGGCAGCAGAAGGGGGTTCCCCGACACGGGAATCAAACAGCGCTTCACATAACACAGGCAGCAGAAGGGGGTTCCCCGACACGGGAATTAAACTGTGCTTCACATAACACAGGCAGCAGAAGGGGATTCCCTGATACGGGAATCAAACAGTGCTTCACATAACACAGGCAGCAGAAGGGGATTCCCCGAGACGGGAATCAAACAGTGCTTCACATAACACAGGCAGCAGAAGGGGGTTCCCCGACACGGGAATTAAACTGTGTTTCACATAACACAGGCAGCAGAAGGGGGTTCCCCGAGACGGGAATCAAACAGTGCTTCACATAACACAGGCAGCAGAAGGGGGTTCCCTGATACGGGAATCAAACAGTGCTTCACATAACACAGGCAGCAGAAGGGGGTTCCCCGACACGGGAATTAAACTGTGCTTCACATAACACAGGCAGCAGAGGGGGGTTCCCCGACACGGGAATTAAACTGTGTTTCACATAACACAGGCAGCAGAAGGGGGTTCCCTAACACGGAAATCAGAGAGTGCTTCACATAACACAGGCAGCAGAAGGGGGTTCCCCGACACGGGAATCAAACAGTGCTTCACATAACACAGGCAGCAGAAGGGGGTTCCCTAACACGGGAATCAAACAGTGCTTCACATAACACAGGCAGCAGAAGGGGATTCCCCGACACGGGAATTAAACTGTGCTTCACATAACACAGGCAGCAGAAGGGGGTTCCCCAACACGGGAATCAAACAGTGCTTCACATAACACAGGCAGCAGAAGGGGGTTCCCTGATACGGGAATCAAACAGTGCTTCACATAACACAGGCAGCAGAAGGGGGTTCCCTGACACGGGAATCAAACAGTGCTTCACATAACACAGGTAGCAGAAGGGGATTCCCCGACACGGGAATTAAACTGTGTTTCACATAACACAGGCAGCAGAAGGGGGTTCCCCGACACGGGTATCAATCAGTGCTTCACATAACACAGGCAGCAGAAGGGGGTTCCCTGATACGGGAATCAATCAGTGCTTCACATAACACAGGCAGCAGAAGGGGGTTCCCTGATACGGGAATTAAACAGTGCTTCACATAACACAGGCAGCAGAAGGGGATTCCCTGATACGGGAATCAAACAGTGCTTCACATAACACAGGCAGCAGAAGGGGATTCCCTGATACGGGAATCAAACAGTGCTTCACATAACACAGGCAGCAGAAGGGGGTTCCCCGACACGGGAATTAAACAGTGCTTCACATAACACAGGCAGCAGAAGGGGATTCCCTGATACGGGAATCAAACAGTGCTTCACATAACACAGGCAGCAGAAGGGGGTTCCCCGACACGGGAATTAAACTGTGTTTCACATAACACAGGCAGCAGAAGGGGGTTCCCTGATACGGGAATCAAACAGTGCTTCACATAACACAGGCAGCAGAAGGGGGTTCCCTGTCACGGGAATCAAACAGTGCTTCACATAACACAGGCAGCAGAAGGGGGTTCCCCGACACGGGAATTAAACTGTGTTTCACATAACACAGGCAGCAGAAGGGGGTTCCCCGACACGGGAATCAAACAGTGCTTCACATAACACAGGTAGCAGAAGGGGGTTCCCCGACACGGGAATTAAACTGTGTTTCACATAACACAGGCAGCAGAAGGGGGTTCCCTAACACGGGAATCAAACAGTGCTTCACATAACACAGGCAGCAGAAGGGGGTTCCCCGACACGGGAATCAAACAGTGCTTCACATAACACAGGCACCAGAAGGGGGTTCCCCAACACGGGAATCAAACAGTGCTTCACATAACACAGGCAGCAGAAGGGGATTCCCCAACACGGGAATCAAACAGTGCTTCACATAACACAGGCAGCAGAAGGGGATTCCCCGACACGGGAATCAAACAGTGCTTCACATAACACAGGTAGCAGAAGGGGGTTCCCCAACACGGGAATCAAACAGTGCTTCACATAACACAGGCAGCAGAAGGGGGTTCCCTGATACGGGAATCAAACAGTGCTTCACATAACACAGGCAGCAGAAGGGGGTTCCCTGATACGGGAATCAAACAGTGCTTCACATAACACAGGTAGCAGAAGGGGGTTCCCTGATACGGGAATTAAACTGTGTTTCACATAACACAGGCAGCAGAAGGGGGTTCCCCAACACGGGAATCAAACAGTGCTTCACATAACACAGGTAGCAGAAGGGGGTTCCCTGATACGGGAATCAAACAGTGCTTCACATAACACAGGCAGCAGAAGGGGATTCCCTGATACGGGAATCAAACAGTGCTTCACATAACACAGGCAGCAGAAGGG
The DNA here is from genome assembly GCA_964017125.1 of Flabesymbios commensalis. Lineage (NCBI taxonomy): Eukaryota > Metazoa > Annelida > Polychaeta > Terebellida > Flabelligeridae > Flabesymbios > Flabesymbios commensalis. Next base: position 101,663,748 of record OZ024905.1, on the reverse strand, counting down.
GGTTCCCTGATACGGGAATCAAACAGTGCTTCACATAACACAGGTAGCAGAAGGGGGTTCCCCAACACGGGAATCAAACAGTGCTTCACATAACACAGGCAGCAGAAGGGGGTTCCCTGATACGGGAATCAAACAGTGCTTCACATAACACAGGCAGCAGAAGGGGGTTCCCCAACACGGGAATCAAACAGTGCTTCACATAACACAGGCAGCAGAAGGGGGTTCCCTGATACGGGAATCAAACAGTGCTTCACATAACACAGGCAGCAGAAGGGGGTTCCCCAACACGGGAATCAAACAGTGCTTCACATAACACAGGCAGCAGAAGGGGGTTCCCTGATACGGGAATCAAACAGTGCTTCACATAACACAGGCAGCAGAAGGGGGTTCCCTGATACGGGAATCAAACAGTGCTTCACATAACACAGGCAGCAGAAGGGGGTTCCCCAACACGGGAATCAAACAGTGCTTCACATAACACAGGCAGCAGAAGGGGGTTCCCTGATACGGGAATCAAACAGTGCTTCACATAACACAGGCAGCAGAAGGGGGTTCCCCGACACGGGAATCAAACAGTGCTTCACATAACACAGGCAGCAGAAGGGGGTTCCCCGACACGGGAATTAAACTGTGCTCCACATAACACAGGCAGCAGAAGGGGATTCCCTGATACGGGAATCAAACAGTGCTTCACATAACACAGGCAGCAGAAGGGGGTTCCCCAACACGGGAATCAAACAGTGCTTCACATAACACAGGCAGCAGAAGGGGATTCCCCGACACGGGAATTAAACTGTGTTTCACATAACACAGGCAGCAGAAGGGGGTTCCCTGATATGGGAATCAAACAGTGCTTCACATAACACAGGCAGCAGAAGGGGATTCCCCGAGACGGGAATCAAACAGTGCTTCACATAACACAGGCAGCAGAAGGGGGTTCCCCGACACGGGAATCAAACAGTGCTTCACATAACACAGGCAGCAGAAGGGGGTTCCCCGACACGGGAATTAAACTGTGCTTCACATAACACAGGCAGCAGAAGGGGATTCCCTGATACGGGAAGCAAACAGTGCTTCACATAACACAGGCAGCAGAAGGGGGTTCCCCGACACGGGAATTAAACTGTGTTTCACATAACACAGGCAGCAGAAGGGGGTTCCCCGAGACGGGAATCAAACAGTGCTTCACATAACACAGGCAGCAGAAGGGGGTTCCCTGACACGGGAATCAAACAGTGCTTCACATAACACAGGCAGCAGAAGGGGATTCCCCGACACGGGAATTAAACTGTGTTTCACATAACACAGGCAGCAGAAGGGGGTTCCCCAACACCGGAATCAAACAGTGCTTCACATAACACAGGCAGCAGAAGGGGGTTCCCTGACACGGGAATCAAACAGTGCTTCACATAACACAAGCAGCAGAAGGGGGTTCCCCGACACGGGAATTAAACTGTGTTTCACATAACACAGGCAGCAGAAGGGGGTTCCCCGACACGGGAATTAAACTGTGTTTCACATAACACAGGCAGCAGAAGGGGGTTCCACGACACGGGTATCAAACAGTGCTTCACATAACACAGGCAGCAGAAGGGGGTTCCCTGACACGGGAATCAAACAGTGCTTCACATAACACAGGCAGCAGAAGGGGGTTCCCCGACACGGGAATTAAACTGTGTTTCACATAACACAGGCAGCAGAAGGGGGTTCCCTAACACGGAAATCAGACAGTGCTTCACATAACACAGGCAGCAGAAGGGGGTTCCCCGACACGGGAATCAAACAGTGCTTCACATAACACAGGCAGCAGAAGGGGGTTCCCTAACACGGGAATCAAACAGTGCTTCACATAACACAGGCAGCAGAAGGGGATTCCCCGACACGGGAATTAAACAGTGCTTCACATAACACAGGCAGCAGAAGGGGGTTCCCCAACACGGGAATCAAACAGTGCTTCACATAACACAGGCAGCAGAAGGGGGTTCCCTGATACGGGAATCAAACAGTGCTTCACATAACACAGGCAGCAGAAGGGGGTTCCCTGACACGGGAATCAAACAGTGCTTCACATAACACAGGTAGCAGAAGGGGATTCCCCGACACGGGAATTAAACTGTGTTTCACATAACACAGGCAGCAGAAGGGGGTTCCCCGACACGGGTATCAATCAGTGCTTCACATAACACAGGCAGCAGAAGGGGGTTCCCTGATACGGGAATCAATCAGTGCTTCACATAACACAGGCAGCAGAAGGGGGTTCCCTGATACGGGAATCAAACAGTGCTTCACATAACACAGGCAGCAGAAGGAGGTTCCCTGATACGGGAATCAAACAGTGCTTCACATAACACAGGCAGCAGAAGGGGGTTCCCTGATACGGGAATCAAACAGTGCTTCACATAACACAGGCAGCAGAAGGGGATTCCCCGACACGGGAATTAAACTGTGTTTCACATAACACAGGCAGCAGAAGGGGGTTCCCCGACACGGGAATTAAACAGTGCTTCACATAACACAGGCAGCAGAAGGGGATTCCCTGATACGGGAATCAAACAGTGCTTCACATAACACAGGCAGCAGAAGGGGGTTCCCCGACACGGGAATTAAACTGTGTTTCACATAACACAGGCAGCAGAAGGGGGTTCCCTGATACGGGAATCAAACAGTGCTTCACATAACACAGGCAGCAGAAGGGGGTTCCCTGACACGGGAATCAAACAGTGCTTCACATAACACAGGCAGCAGAAGGGGGTTCCCCGACACGGGAATTAAACTGTGTTTCACATAACACAGGCAGCAGAAGGGGGTTCCCCGACACGGGAATCAAACAGTGCTTCACATAACACAGGTAGCAGAAGGGGGTTCCCCGACACGGGAATTAAACTGTGTTTCACATAACACAGGCAGCGTAAGGGGGTTCCCTAACACGGGAATCAAACAGTGCTTCACATAACACAGGCAGCAGAAGGGGGTTCCCCGACACGGGAATCAAACAGTGCTTCACATAACACAGGCAACAGAAGGGGGTTCCCCAACACGGGAATCAAACAGTGCTTCACATAACACAGGCAGCAGAAGGGGATTCCCCAACACGGGAATCAAACAGTGCTTCACATAACACAGGCAGCAGAAGGGGGTTCCCCGACACGGGAATTAAACTGTGTTTCACATAACACAGGCAGCAGAAGGGGGTTCCCCGACACGGGAATCAAACAGTGCTTCACATAACACAGGCAGCAGAAGGGGGTTCCCTAACACGGGAATCAAACAGTGCTTCACATAACACAGGCAGCAGAAGGGGGTTCCCCGACACGGGAATCAAACTGTGCTTCACATATCACAGGCAGCAGAAGGGGATTCCCCGACACGGGAATTAAACTGTGTTTCACATAACACAGGCAGCAGAAGGGGGTTCCCCGACACGGGAATCAAACAGTGCTTCACATAACACAGGCAGCAGAAGGGGGTTCCCTAACACGGGAATCAAACAGTGCTTCACATAACACAGGCAGCAGAAGGGGGTTCCCCGACACGGGAATCAAACAGTGCTTCACATAACACAGGCAGCAGAAGGGGGTTCCCTGATACGGGAATCAAACAGTGCTTCACATAACACAGGCAGCAGAAGGGGGTTCCCTGATACGGGAATCAAACAGTGCTTCACATAACACAGGCAGCAGAAGGGGGTTCCCCGACACGGGAATCAAACAGTGCTTCACATAACACAGGCAGCAGAAGGGGGTTCCCCAACACGGGAATCAAACAGTGCTTCACATAACACAGGCAGCAGAAGGGGGTTCCCTGATACGGGAATTAAACAGTGCTTCACATAACACAGGCAGCAGAAGGGGGTTCCCCGACACGGGAATCAAACAGTGCTTCACATAACACAGGCAGCAGAAGGGGGTTCCCCAACACGGGAATCAAACAGTGCTTCACATAACACAGGCAGCAGAAGGGGGTTCCTTGATACGGGAATCAAACAGTGCTTCACATAACACAGGCAACAGAAGGGGGTTCCCCAAAACGGGAATCAAACAGTGCTTCACATAACACAGGCAGCAGAAGGGGGTTCCCCAACACGGGAATCAAACAGTGCTTCACATAACACAGGTAGCAGAAGGGGGTTCCCCGACACGGGAATTAAACTGTGTTTCACATAACACAGGCAGCAGAAGGGGGTTCCACGACACGGGTATCAAACAGTGCTTCACATAACACAGGCAGCAGAAGGGGGTTCCCTGATACGGGAATCAAACAGTGCTTCACATAACACAGGCAGCAGAAGGGGGTTCCCCGACACGGGAATTAAACTGTGTTTCACATAACACAGGCAGCAGAAGGGGGTTCCCCGACACGGGAATCAAACAGTGCTTCACATTACACAGGCAGCAGAAGGGGGTTCCCTGATACGGGAATCAAACAGTGCTTCACATAACACAGGCAGCAGAAGGGGGTTCCCTGACACGGGAATCAAACAGTGCTTCACATAACACAGGTAGCAGAAGGGGGTTCCCCGACACGGGAATTAAACTGTGTTTCACATAACACAGGCAGCAGAAGGGGGTTCCACGACACGGGTATCAAACAGTGCTTCACATAACACAGGCAGCAGAAGGGGGTTCCCCAAAACGGGAATCAAACAGTGCTTCACATAACACAGGCAGCAGAAGGGGGTTCCCCGACACGGGAATTAAACAGTGCTTCACATAACACAGGCAGCAGAAGGGGGTTCCCTGATACGGGAATCAAACAGTGCTTCACATAACACAGGCAGCAGAAGGGGGTTCCCTGACACGGGAATCAAACAGTGCTTCACATAACACAGGTAGCAGAAGGGGGTTCCCCGACACGGGAATTTAACTGTGTTTCACATAACACAGGCAGCAGAAGGGGGTTCCACGACACGGGTATCAAACAGTGCTTCACATAACACAGGCAACAGAAGGGGGTTCCCCGACACGGGAATTAAACTGTGCTTCACATAACACAGGTAGCAGAAGGGGGTTCCCTGATACGGGAATCAAACAGTGCTTCACATAACACAGGTAGCAGAAGGGGGTTCCCCGACACGGGAATCAAACTGTGTTTCACATAACACAGGCAGCAGAAGGGGGTTCCCCGACACGGGAATTAAACTGTGCTTCACATAACACAGGCAGCAGAAGGGGGTTCCCTGACACGGGAATCAAACAGTGCTTCACATAACACAGGCAGCAGAAGGGGATTCCCTGATACGGGAATCAAACAGTGCTTCACATAACACAGGCAGCAGAAGGGGGTTCCCTGATACGGGAATCAATCAGTGCTTCACATAACACAGGCAGCAGAAGGGGGTTCCCTGATACGGGAATCAAACAGTGCTTCACATAACACAGGCAGCAGAAGGGGATTCCCCAAAACGGGAATTAAACAGTGCTTCACATAACACAGGCAGCAGAAGGGGGTTCCCTGACACGGGAATCAAACTGTGCTTCACATAACACAGGCAGCAGAAGGGGATTCCCCAAAACGGGAATTAAACAGTGCTTCACATAACACAGGCAGCAGAAGGGGGTTCCCTGACACGGGAATCAAACAGTGCTTCACATAACACAGGCAGCAGAAGGGGGCTCCCCGACACGGGAATTAAACAGTGCTTCACATAACACAGGCAGCAGAAGGGGGTTCCCCGACACGGGAATCAAACAGTGCTTCACATATCACAGGCAGCAGAAGGGGGTTCCCTAACACGGGAATTAAACAGTGCTTCACATAACACAGGCAGCAGAAGGGGGTTCCCTGACACGGGAATCAAACAGTGCTTCACATAACACAGGCAGCAGAAGGGGGTTCCCCGACACGGGAATCAAACAGTGCTTCACATAGCACAGGCAGCAGAAGGGGATTCCCCAAAACGGGAATCAAACAGTGCTTCACATAACACAGGCAGCAGAAGGGGGTTCCCTGATACGGGAATCAAACAGTGCTTCACATAACACAGGCAGCAGAAGGGGGTTCCCCGACACGGGAATCAAACTGTGCTTCACATAACACAGGTAGCAGAAGGGGGTTCCCTGACACGGGAATCAAACAGTGCTTCACATATCACAGGCAGCAGAAGGGGGTTCCCTGATACGGGAATCAAACAGTGCTTCACATAACACAGGCAGCAGAAGGGGGTTCCCTGATACAGGAATCAAACAGTGCTTCACATAACACAGGCAGCAGAAGGGGGTTCCCCGACACGGGAATCAAACTGTGTTTCACATAACACAGGCAGCAGAAGGGGGTTCCCCGACACGGGAATTAAACTGTACTTCACATAACACAGGCAGCAGAAGGGGGTTCCCTGACACGGGAATCAAACAGTGCTTCACATAACACAGGCAGCAGAAGGGGATTCCCCAAAACGGGAATTAAACAGTGCTTCACATAACACAGGCAGCAGAAGGGGGTTCCCTGACACGGGAATCAAACAGTGCTTCACATAACACAGGCAGCAGAAGGGGATTCCCCAAAACGGGAATTAAACAGTGCTTCACATAACACAGGCAGCAGAAGGGGGTTCCCTGACACGGGAATCAAACAGTGCTTCACATAACACAGGCAGCAGAAGGGGGTTCCCCAAAACGGGAATTAAACAGTGCTTCACATAACACAGGCAGCAGAAGGGGGTTCCCCAACACGGGAATCAAACAGTGCTTCACATAACACAGGCAGCAGAAGGGGGTTCCCTGATACGGGAATCAAACAGTGCTTCACATAACACAGGCAGCAGAAGGGGGTTCCCCGACACGGGAATTAAACAGTGCTTCACATAACACAGGCAGCAGAAGGGGGTTCCCTGATACGGGAATCAAACAGTGCTTCACATAACACAGGCAGCAGAAGGGGGTTCCCCGACACGGGAATCAAACTGTGCTTCACATAACACAGGTAGCAGAAGGGGGTTCCCCGACACGGGAATTAAACTGTGCTTCACATAACACAGGCAGCAGAAGGGGGTTCCCTAACACGGGAATCAAACAGTGCTTCACATATCACAGGCAGCAGAAGGGGATTCCCCAACACGGGAATCAAACTGTGCATCACATAACACAGGTAGCAGAAGGGGGTTCCCCGACACGGGAATTAAACTGTGCTTCACAAACCACAGGCAGCAGAAGGGGGTTCCCTAACACGGGAATCAAACAGTGCTTCACATATCACAGGCAGCAGAAGGGGATTCCCCAACACGGGAATCAAACTGTGCTTCACATAACACAGGTAGCAGAAGGGGGTTCCCCGACACGGGAATCAAACTGTGTTTCACATAACACAGGCAGCAGAAGGGGGTTCCCTGACACGGGAATCAAACTGTGCTTCACATAACACAGGCAGCAGAAGGGGTTCCCCAAAACGAGAATCAAACAGTGCTTCACATAACACAGGCAGCAGAAGGGGGTTCCCCGACACGGGAATCAAACAGTGCTTCACATAACACAGGCAGCAGAAGGGGGTTCCCCGACACGGGAATTAAACTGTTTTTCACATAACACAGGCAGCAGAAGGGGGTTCCCTGATACGGGAATCAAACAGTGCTTCACATAACACAGGCAGCAGAAGGGGGTTCCCTGACACGGGAATCAAACAGTGCTTCACATAACACAGGCAGCAGAAGGGGGTTCCCCAACACGGGAATCAAATAGTGCTTCACATAACACAGGCAGCAGAAGGGGATTCCACGACACGGGAATTAAACTGTTTTTCACATAACACAGGCAGCAGAAGGGGGTTCCCTGATACGGGAATCAAACAGTGCTTCACATAACACAGGCAGCAGAAGGGGGTTCCCCGACACGGGAATCAAACAGTGCTTCACATAACACAGGCAGCAGAAGGGGGTTCCCTGACACGGGAATCAAACAGTGCTTCACATAACACAGGCAGCAGAAGGGGGTTCCCTGACACGGGAATCAAACAGTGCTTCACATAACACAGGCAGCAGAAGGGGGTTCCCTGATACGGGAATCAATCAGTGCTTCACATAACACAGGCAACAGAAGGGGGTTCCCCAACACGGGAATCAAACAGTGCTTCACATAACACAGGCAGCAGAAGGGGGTTCCCCAACACGGGAATCAAACAGTGCTTCACATAACACAGGCAGCAGTAGGGGGTTCCCTGATACGGGAATCAAACAGTGCTTCACATATCACAGGCAGCAGAAGGGGGTTCCCCGACACGGGAATCAAACAGTGCTTCACATAACACAGGCAGCAGAAGGGGATTCCCCAACACGGGGATCAAACAGTGCTTCACATAACACAGGCAACAGAAGGGGTTCCCCGACACGGGAATCAAACAGTGCTTCACATAACACAGGCAGCAGAAGGGGGTTCCCTGATACGGGAATCAAACAGTGCTTCACATAACACAGGCAGCAGAAGGGGGTTCCCTGATACGGGAATCAAACAGTGCTTCACATAACACAGGCAGCAGAAGGGGGTTCCCTGATACGGGAATCAAACAGTGCTTCACATAACACAGGCAGCAGATGGGGGTTCCCTGATACGGGAATCAAACAGTGCTTCACATAACACAGGCAGCAGAAGGGGGTTCCCCGACACGGGAATCAAACAGTGCTTCACATAACACAGGCAGCAGAAGGGGATTCCCCAACACGGGAATCAAACAGTGCTTCACATAACACAGGCAGCAGAAGGGGGTTCCCCGACACGGGAATCAAACAGTGCTTCACATAACACAGGCAGCAGAAGGGGATTCCCCAACACGTAGATCAAACAGTGCTTCACATAACACAGGCAGCAGAAGGGGGTTCCCTGATACGGGAATCAAACAGTGCTTCACATAACACAGGCAGCAGAAGGGGGTTCCCCAACACGGGAATCAAACAGTGCTTCACATAACACAGGCAGCAGAAGGGGATTCCACAACACGGGAATCAAACAGTGCTTCACATAACACAGGCAGCAGAAGGGGGTTCCCTGATACGGGAATCAAACAGTGCTTCACATAACACAGGCAGCAGAAGGGGGTTCCCCAACACGGGAATCAAACAGTGCTTCACATAACACAGGCAGCAGAAGGGGGTTCCCCGACACGGGAATCAAACAGTGCTTCACATAACACAGGCAGCAGAAGGGGGTTCCCCGACACGGGAATCAAACAGTGCTTCACATAACACAGGCAGCAGAAGGGGATTCCCCAACACGGGAATCAAACAGTGCTTCACATAACACAGGCAGCAGAAGGGGGTTCCCCGACACGGGAATCAAACAGTGCTTCACATAACACAGGCAGCAGAAGGGGGTTCCCCGACACGGGAATCAAACAGTGCTTCACATAACACAGGCAGCAGAAGGGGGTTCCCCGACACGGGAATCAAACAGTGCTTCACATAACACAGGCAGCAGAAGGGGGTTCCCTGATACGGGAATCAAACAGTGCTTCACATAACACAGGCAGCAGAAGGGGTTCCCCGACACGGGGATCAAACAGTGCTTCACATAACACAGGCAACAGAAGGGGGTTCCCTGATACGGGAATCAAACAGTGCTTCACATATCACAGGCAGCAGAAGGGGGTTCCCCGACCCGGGAATCAAACAGTGCTTCACATAACACAGGCAGCAGAAGGGGGTTCCCCGACACGGGAATCAAACAGTGCTTCACATAACACAGGCAGCAGAAGGGGGTTCCCCGACCCGGGAATCAAACAGTGCTTCACATAACACAGGCAACAGAAGGGGTTCCCCGACACGGGAATCAAACAGTGCTTCACATAACACAGGCAGCAGAAGGGGGTTCCCTGATACGGGAATCAAACAGTGCTTCACATAACACAGGCAGCAGAAGGGGGTTCCCAGAGACGGGAATCAAACAGTGCTTCACATAACACAGGCAACAGAAGGGGTTCCCCGACACGGGAATCAAACAGTGCTTCACATAACACAGGCAGCAGAAGGGGGTTCCCCAACACGGGAATCAAACAGTGCTTCACATAACACAGGCAGCAGAAGGGGGTTCCCAGAGACGGGAATCAAACAGTGCTTCACATAACACAGGCAGCAGAATGCCCGTATTACACATAAGGCGAGAAACGAGAAATCGCGCGAGAAAATAAATCGCTCTCAGTACATCAGCCATTGCTTGATTACATATGAGGCGAAAGCGAGAAGCGTCAATTTACGGCAAAGCGAGATCTCGCCCCAGAACCCAACCGGGGCGGTTTTTTCGGAAAAATTCGCGCGAGATGTTTCAGCTCTGACCAATCAGCGTGTTTGTTGTTGTGTTTGTTGTGTTGCTGTCAAGTCCACGTGGCTAATCCACGTGGCTTTTGGCTTGTTTTTCATACACTGCACAATATGTCCAGTGGTTTTGTGGTTGTCAGGGTAAGCATGGATCACACCTTTTATCACCTCTCATCACTATATATACTATATACGAAGTACCATCCCCATACAATGCCTATACTCTGCCATTATGTAGGTCAAGGCCTCTGACAATCTTTTTCAGTGCGCGTCCGTCTTTGTTCCCTGAACCAGTACCCATTTGGTCATTATCCTACTATACAAAATGTCGACTGAACGTTTGATCCACAAAGTGCAGAAGTATCCGCAACTCTATGAACCAAAACACAAATTGTATAAAGATTCAGTGAAGAAAGCGGACATATTTCTCTTCATGTTGGTGAGATTCTTTGTTTTCTTTGTTTTCTCCTCGTGGACACTCGTGGACATATATATATATATAGGCCTATGAGGCCTGTCTGTACATAACAGTAAACATAGTGGCGTGGTCATGTGACATGCTACGTCACGGCTGATTTTCATATCCCGCGCGATTTCTCGCTTTATGTGTAGTAGGAATCTCGCCGCGAATTTCTCGCAGGTTCGCGCGATTTCTCGTTTCTCGCTCTATGTGTAAGTGGGCCTGAAGGGGGTTCCCCGACACGGGAGTCAAACAGTGCTTCACATAACACAGGCAGCAGAAGGGGATTCCCCAACACGGGAATCAAACAGTGCTTCACATAACACAGGCAGCAGAAGGGGGTTCCCTAACACGGGAATCAAACAGTGCTTCACATAACACAGGCAACAGAAGGGGGTTCCCCAACACGGGAATCAAACAGTGCTTCACATAACACAGGCAGCAGAAGGGGGTTCCCCGACACGGGAATCAAACAGTGCTTCACATAACACAGGCAGCAGAAGGGGTTCCCCGACACGGGGATCAAACAGTGCTTCACATAACACAGGCAGCAGAAGGGGGTTCCCCGACACGGGAATCAAACAGTGCTTCACATAACGCAGGCAGCAGAAGGGGGTTCCACAACACGGGAATCAAACAGTGCTTCACATAACACAGGCAGCAGAAGGGGGTTCCCTGATACGGGAATCAAACAGTGCTTCACATAACACAGGCAGCAGAAGGGGATTCCCCGACACGGGAATCAAACAGTGCTTCACATAACACAGGCAGCAGAAGGGGATTCCCCGACACGGGAATCAAACAGTGCTTCACATAACACAGGCAGCAGAAGGGGGTTCCCCGACACGGGAATCAAACAGTGCTTCACATAACACAGGCAGCAGAAGGGGATTCCCCGACACGGGAATCAAACAGTGCTTCACATAACACAGGCAACAGAAGGGGGTTCCCTGATACGGGAATCAAACAGTGCTTCACATAACGCAGGCAGCAGAAGGGGATTCCACAACACGGGAATCAAACAGTGCTTCACATAACACAGGCAGCAGAAGGGGGTTCCCCGACACGGGAATCAAACAGTGCTTCACATAACACAGGCAACAGAAGGGGTTCCCCGACACGGGGATCAAACAGTGCTTCACATAACGCAGGCAGCAGAAGGGGATTCCACAACACGGGAATCAAACAGTGCTTCACATAACACAGGCAGCAGAAGGGGGTTCCCCGACACGGGAATCAAACAGTGCTTCACATAACACAGGCAGCAGAAGGGGTTCCCCGACACGGGGATCAAACAGTGCTTCACATAACACAGGCAACAGAAGGGGATTCCCCGACACGGGAATCAAACAGTGCTTCACATAACACAGGCAGCAGAAGGGGGTTCCCCGACACGGGAATCAAACAGTGCTTCACATAACACAGGCAGCAGAAGGGGATTCCCCAACACGGGAATCAAACAGTGCTTCACATAACACAGGCAGCAGAAGGGGATTCCCCAACACGGGAATCAAACAGTGCTTCACATAACACAGGCAGCAGAAGGGGGTTCCCTGATACGGGAATCAAACAGTGCTTCACATAACACAGGCAGCAGAAGGGGGTTCCCCGACACGGGAATCAAACAGTGCTTCACATAACACAGGCAGCAGAAGGGGGTTCCCCGACACGGGAATCAAACAGTGCTTCACATAACACAGGCAGCAGAACGGGATTCCACGACACGGAAATCTGACTTAGGAGTTGCACGTAGTTCTAGTGATGGCAGTCTACCGGTAGAACCCCTCCCCCACCCCATACTCTAATTTGAATAAAATAGATTTATTCATTTTTTTCATTCATCCATCTGTTCATTCATTCATTCATTCATTCATTCATTCATTCATTCATTCATTCATTCATTCATTCATTCAGTCATTTATTCAGTCATTTATTCATTCATTCATGTATATCCTATAGATTTCTCGCTGATGTCTAATTAAGTGAAAATCTGACTTTACAGTTGATTCAATAAGCAGTACCTAGGGACTTGATGATTAATGATCTGTGGGAATTGAACTCTACATTCACATAGTAGCTTATCTGTCTCTGGTCTAATGCTATCTGAAGGTTGGCGAACATTCATCCAGCGTTAGAATCCCCCCTCCCTACCAAGCACCTAGTATTTACACCCTCCCCCTCTCGGTCCGCTACCATCCTCGGCCCCCGGTCTCGCTGGTCATTCTCCATACACCTTGGTGACACATGTAACTTCTTCTAGCTCGACATGTAATGAGGATTTAATTATCTGATTGACTGATCGATATACATGTACCACACTACAGCTTATATAGTTTCGAGCCTTCACTTTAGACAACTATCCAATTAATGCATCTTGCCCTGGTAGTTCAGACAGACAGATGCCTGTAGCAGACACCTTGATAGCTGAAGGTGAATTAATGATAGAGGTACTTTTCTATAGTCATGTTGTCTACTTACATTTGAGACACAAGTGATCAATTACTTCTTTGTGAAGCTTAACTCTGTGGACGTCAGATTCTGACCACTAAAGTCGATCCCCGCACTGTAAGGGTTAATATCTGGTTTTAACCATTAACCCTTTAAACTCTCAGAGCGACTATAATAGTCTTGATTCTGTTTTAATATTATGCACAATTCTACACACCGCACGCAAACACGTGTTATAGTGAAACTGAGCAGTTCAATGAACTATTAGCAAAATGAACTAATAGCAAAATGTAAAAATCGTCAGAATAAAAACGAGGTCCAATGTATTTTACAAGCATTAAATGAAACCTTAAAATACGGGAAAAAATAAACATAGTAAATAATAAATATGCGAAATCAAATTTGACCTTCGGGAAGGATTGGAAAACTCTGGTCTTCTCCGCAACCTATTGGATTTCCTTAGAGGTGGACTAGCAGCATAACAGTTGTATCTTCAGCTCTCCCATCGCCCCCTAGCGTTTCGTTCTCAAACTGTACGCTCAGCTAGATTAGAAAATTATAACCTGAATCAATCTGGTTATATTCCCTGGTGATGGGGTGAACACGATCAGGGTGTTACCATGGTTACGGGGTGTAATACTGCCATACAGCACGCCATGTTAGTGGGAGGGTAAACGAGTAAGTAAAACCCTGTAATTAGGGTATTTACCCCATCATATCTACCCCAGCGTGATGTAAACACGCCCTCTGGTGAGTATCCCCCACAGACTCCACTTCCTGTCTACTTTACCCGCCAGGTGCGCCACCCTACCCCGCGGGGATACTCTCTAACCCAGGTATTACAAAATGTTTAAGCCCAAAGCGATCTTGCCACAAAAATGCAGTAAACCAGTCTCGAGTAGCTTGTATAGCATTATAATAAAGGTAGCGTGTTCGGCATCAGACCGCCAGGGCTCGAATTTCGAATGCTGTGTCTGGAGGGCAGTGTCATCTCATTCATTTCACCATCCTCAGGAGGTTCTCCTGGCCCAGTTAGCCTATATGTGCTCAATGGTGGCATAAAATACCATTCATTTCTTTCCATTTACCATCACTGGGTAATAAAAAATATTGCAATTTATAAAATAAACAAACCTTTATTTCCCCCCTTCTACCATGAACATCTGAAAAATCACAAATGAATTAATCACATTAATGAACGATCACAATGTTATTTTATATAAAATCAAGCACCCAATCCCTAAGAAAACCCCACATTTCTATAAATTCTCAAGAAAAGTAAACATAATAATGTCTAGATTAAAAATGAACATTGAAACATTAAACATTAAAAACATTAAAATGAACATTAACCAGTTAGTACAATGAAAAAAGTGCGTATTCAGCCTCATTTAGCTTTAAGTGGGCGGGTGGGATGGTTATCAGTGGTTATACATTGTATGGAGGGAAGTCACACTATGGTCCTAATAACCCAGTTAACACGAGACTTGGACCTGATGAGGGAATACTATTGGGCTAGTGTCGCAGACTTTGGACCAACATTGAAACAGCATCGGGGCAATGTTGGCTGTGAAGGCTGTGTTGTGACTTGGGTTCGATCTAAACCCTGCACAGACTGGTAATGAACTCATTCAGACGTTTGTCTAGTTTATTGTCACCAACGCAACGTTAGATCTACCATCTATAAACGGTTAATGGTCAGATGGCTGGCCAATACTGGTGTAATGCTGGGCCAGTGTCGCGGATGTTGGCCCAACATCATTTGAGCTTATTTTCTATAAGTATATCCTACTCTCCTTAATAACAATGTAGATGTGCAGATTGAAACTATTAGGACTAAAGTTATTTTTGCACACAAAGGTTGCGTAATTTAGCGCATCTGACTGCAACAATCAATTAATCTTGAAAAATTACAAGATATCTAAAGAAAAATCTTGAATAAAAACACCGTTCTTAATTTATTTGTTATAGATTTTTTCAATCAATAAATCAATAAATCAAAAAATCAATAAATAAATAAATATGGATGTTCTCTCGAACATGTGTGTCACTGGCAGTAGTGTATAATATAGGAAATGTACTGTGGCTGCACATCTGTGTATAGTTTAGCATCGAGAGCCCCAACTATGTTAACACCCAGCAAACATGGGACACTGCGCCAAGCTTGCTTTAATGCTGGGCCAGCATCGTAAATGGTGAACCAACATTAAAACAACATTGGATCAATGTCTCATGTTTGGTGGGAATTATGCATTGGGTTTCGTAACATGCCGCCAAAAAAAAACATGCTGCGATATCGTGTAATCAACTATATGTGAATTCAATTATTATGCAAATTTCAAATATAGATAACAGGCTGGAATAACTGCCCCCCCCCCCCCCAGGGCTGAGCCGCAGCGTCTTATAAATTAAACTGGATTTAATTAAAAAATAAATTCTTCACTTAAAACAACAATAATTAAAAACAAATTCAAAGTGGGTAGTTTGGTTGATTGCCAATTTGGATTTACAAAAAATGGAAGAAATATATATATATATATATTATGACATTCTGTGTCTCATGTGTCGCAATAGGTTAAATTGAAGTAAATTATCAAAATGTCGTCACATAGACTCCGGTCTACTATTTTGAGGAAGTCTGAATGTATATACTCCTGTCACCAGGCTCGTGGTATTTAAAAAAAATCATTGTAGATTCTTTTTATTTTATTACATTATTATAAGTGGAATTTATAGTTGTGTGTTCGTGTCATTTTTGAAGGAATATATTCCATTGTTTTGGAGAGGGTGAGGGATCGGAGGGGGAGGGGGTAGGTGGGTTTAAATCATATCCAAATTACTTGCAGATTGTTTTTCTTTTTATATCGTTAAGACCCGTTATGTGTTTTTAATAATCTACTAAAACATTGTTTTATTAATTACTATGAGAGCGGCATTTTGTGTCTGTGTCTGGAGATATGTGATTCATCTGACCATCATATGGATGTTCTTCTTGCCCAGTTTAGCACGTATGTGCATAAAAGCTTCCCAAAGACCCACTATTTTTTTCATTCATCCACTTTCATCGCATTTATTTCTAAGACTATAATTAAAATTGATGTAGGCCTAGTTGATGTTTAATTTTTTTTTATTAACATCGACATGACTGATAATATAATCTGCTGACGGAGCAAAGCCCAAATTACAAGGAAAACACTTGAAGCTATATTATTTTTACGTTGCATTGCAGCGACTAAACACTAAGCAGAATATTAGTAGAAATAAAATGATGTAATTGTTCTCATAATGTCAGACCAAATCATGACTAACATCACCTCAATAATGTGATATATAAATCAAACTAATTAATTGAGTCCATCTTCAAAAATAATGAAATTAAATTATTAAAAGTCTTTCAGTATTTTTAAAATAACGTATTACAGTCGGTGCTACCACTCTGGTTAATTGTTGACTCCACCTTGATGTGTTGTTTGACCAGTGTCTAGTTTCCTGTAATGGTGACCTGGTCATGATTGGTGATTTTACCTTCTGGTCTCTTTCTGAATGAACTCTAGCTGTGGTGACCTGGTCAGGTAAGATGCTTTTAACTTCTTAAATGACAGAACTCTGTGTAAGATTTTCACGCCTCTCATGGCGATAAGCAGGTTAACCCTTGTCCTGCTGGAGTCGAGTTTATACACTAACCCTTGTTCTGCTAGACAGATGTATAAAGGCCAACACAATGGCTAGAGCCATGTATAACGTTATCAAGCAAGTTTTAAAGCAGCTAACATTTTACTGACATTGATCAAATATTGTATGGTATATGTTCAGTTTATCAAACGCATCAATTATTAACAATTAAAAACATTTTTCGTTACTCGAACCCGCTTAAAATGACAAAAAATGGAATGAACGACACATGAAGCCAAAATTTATAAAACACAGCAATTGTTGGCCTAATACTTAGCCAACGCTGTAAATGATGGCCCAGCATTGAACCAGCATTGCACCACTGTTTGCTCTCCACTAATGTTCTCCCGTCTTCTGATGGGGTCATTGAATGACACATGGCGGACGCCAGTCACTGAGAAAAACAATAATGAAAGAGGGCCGAGGGTAACTTAATCTATACGAAATACCAATAGATAAAACACTCAAACATTCTCAGCTCTGTTGGCTGAGAAAAATGAGAAAACTACTAATGAAAAGGGTGTAGGGCCGTCTGGGGGTAACCTAATCTATTAGAAATACCAATAAATAAAACACTAAAACATTCTGATCTCTGTGAGCTCTGTAAGTTCTCAATAGCGACTCAGATGTTACGTTTTGGTTAATGCTCCAACAAATCTATTTTTACAGATAATAGTTTTGCTGAGATTTCAATCTGCATATTTTTTATTTAGGGGTTTAATACGGGCCGCATGGATGGAAAGGGTGCCTGGCAACCACGGGACGCTGATCAGCTGTAAGTTTTATGTTGGCCCATCGTCTGCGACGCTGGGCCAACATAAAACTTACTGTTGGAAAACTTCTCGTTCTCACTGGGGGTGGTGTCCACTGTCACTTTACAGACTGGACAACACCTAATTATGTGAAACACATCCACCATATATGTATTCCAGGGGCAAACACACCCACCCTGCATATACATGCAGTGGTTGTGGCGCCCTGCAATGTAAAACAGCAGCAACTGCATACTGCATCAGTAAGAAGTAACTGTTGTTCACCCAGTGCAATGTCAAACAGCAGTAACTGCTTACTGCATCAGTAAGAAGTAACTGCTGTTCACCCATTGCAATGTAAAACAGCAGCAACAGCATACTGCATCAGTAAGAAGTAACTTCTGTTCACCCATTGCAATGTAAAACAGCAGGAACTGCTCACTCGCAGTTAGCAGTTACCCTTGTTTATCTTTCCGATGACAAACAACAGTAACTGCTGACTGCGCACAGTGAGCAGTCACTGCTGTTTGTTGAGGTAAAGTCAAACAGCCGTAACTGCTTCCTTAAACAGTTATCAGATAAGGTTCTTTTTCTATTTTAGGTGATGCACGTTTAATGTTGATTTGAATATGGTACATCTAATAAATGTTCAATTCCCACTACAGTCATTCTACAGTGTCTGGCTCCTCTCACCTGGTGATGGACAGAGTCACCTGGTGGTGGTGAGTGTCACCTTCACCTTGTTCATCCACAGGGGTCAGTTACAGAGGTCAGTCTGCGGCTTGACCACAGGTGATTCCAGGCTGACCAGAGGTCACCCCAGGCTGACCAGAAGTCATCCCGCCTGGACAGAGGTCAACGTAGGCTGAACAGAGGTCATCATAGGCTGGACATGTCAGCTTTCATGGCGGTGTCTATTTCACGGTGCTGACCGATTGATTGTTTTTGTTCACGGTTAAGCACCGCCTGAGATGACCAGTCCAACAAACTAAAAACAGCGTAAAACTAATTAGCTGTTCAATGCTGGGCCAGTGCCATAGACGGTGGACCAGCATTAAACCAGCATTGGCGCAGCATCTCCTGTTTACTGGGATCTTGCCATCACGTGATCTGAAACAACGTAATCACACAAGATCAACATACTTTGTTTCCATTGGCTGCGTCAACCAGTTGACCAATCAAAATACTTGACGTTTACTTTTTCATAATAATTTTTTTTACACATAAAGCTTACTAAGATATGTTACCTTAAAGCACCGACTTCTATCAAATGTTATCATCTTGAAGTTGTGTCCAGATCTATTAGTCAATTATCCATTGACATTGTAAAATATACACATTAAACGAAAAATTATTTTGCCGAATGTATAAAAAATGATACCACATCACAGTAACATGGCTTTCGTGGAATATGTTTGTATTTGAGTTTGTCTTGATGGGGGGAGATAATAAAATATAAAATATAATGAGCTGTATAGCCCTCGTCTTGATCCGGAGCTGACGATTGCCAACTGAAAATGTCTTTACTATGGAAAAATGGTATGCACTAAAAACAGAAATAAATCAACATGTCTGCACTCAGAATCAACATGTCTGCACTTAGAATCAACATGTCAGCTGTCACTCTGCACTAAGAATCGTGGCCAATATGTCAGATGTGACTAGAGCGGAAATCTCCATGGTGTCCAGTGTGAGCTCCGCAGGGGTCAGTGGTCATTATGACCTGGTTGCATGCGGGTCACAGGTCATAGAGACATTGTTTTTGGGGTGACATCTCCCTTCTATGACCAACATCAACATCGCTGACACAATGCTGACCCATGACTTCTCATACGCTGAAACAGCATTAGGAAAATTCTTATGTGACCAATTTTCTGTAATTTTAGAGTTTAACGTTTACATTTTAGCTACTAAAATTTAGCTATTGAATAAACCCACATATGGAATATCTTATATCATAACTAGAAAAGGAGTTCCCGAGTTCCGAGGCCCGGCTTTAGTCTGTTTGGGTGCTATAGACAATAAATCAATGTATTGGTCTTCCTCATGGGCCAGAATCCTAAATGTACAGGATATAATTAAGGGAAGAACCAAGGAGACAAGTTCATATATATCTTCAACGTGTATTCCTTCCACCACCATCGCCGGTGCTGGCCAACATGAATTCACTATTTGTCTACGATGTACCTCGTACAGAGGATGTAGGCCTACCCATCAAATTCCGGTATAATGTTGGGCATTGAGGCCCATTGCTGGTTCAATGCCGGTCAATCGTCTACGAAGCTGGTCCAACATTAATCTATCACAGGTCTGTTGCATACTTCGCGCAAACACGTGGCATTCAACCAATGCTGCTTCAATGTTGACCCCCAGTCCTCGACGCTGGCTCGTCATTGAAACAGCATTGGGTGATTATACCGTGTTTTCTGACCCTGCATTTAAAAATGCTGGTGACGCATTTAATAATGCTGGTGACGATTTAACATCCCGGCGCCAGAAACACCAGATAGCACGATACATTGGCGCAATGCTGATATAAGGCTGAGCCACCGTCTGTGACGCTGGGCCAACATTATTCCAACCAAAACCCTATAAGCTCTTAGCCACAAATATGATCGTGACTATTTTCTTTTCTGAAAACTTGTTAAAGACAAAAGTACTTAACCTAAGGACCTGAAACGTTACATGTTCACAAGGACTGGTGTACATAAATGTCAACCGTTCCCACACACAGCACCCCTCTTTCATAAATAGGACACAAACTCATGCAACATAAACTTAATAGGATATCGGCCGTAGGTCTTAATAAGTACGCATGGTGATTTTATGTGACAGTTTGTGTTTGAATATTTTTATTCGAAGTGGAAATTGCTGCAGAACGTAACACTTACTAATATGACAGAAAATAATGTTGTAACTAAAAGAACTATGTCGACGATATGCACGGTAATTACATGCATATGATCAGAAATAGATAAAGATACTATATATGTGATAAATATAACCTGTGAGCTGATACAGCTCGAGACATCCACCAAATGTAGGCGACGCTGACACAGCATTAAAACAACATTGGATTCACTTCTTTCAGGTCGATGTGGATGTTTTCTACTACAGGAACAGGATGATGTAGATAGACTCAGCAGCCGTACGGCGAGCCTGGACCAATAAATCAGACATACACAACATTAAAACTACATTGGCTCAATGTGTTCTGTTAGTCGGTATTCACCGTACAGATGAGTGGGTCTGATAACATATCTACTATACAGTCTTCGTAGTCCCATATGGTCTAGTGGTTAGGATCCCGCCCTCTCACGGCGGTGGCCGGGGTTCGATTCCCCGTGTGGGAGGAAATTTTGAAAAAGAATTTAAATTATATATTATGCCTAGAAATTTCCATATCGTCCTAACCTCACCTCATTTTTTATCAATTTAAAACTGTTGAATTTGTAAACTTATTGGTCTAAAATTCAAAAATGTTTACCGAATGGAAGTCACGACTAAGATATTTTGTGAATGTTCGACCGAATACAAAGAATCATTTGCATTGATTTATATCAGATAAGGATAATGCCATATAAAAAACATAAGTGTGTACGAATAAAAAACAAACAGGGCATCGTGTAAATAAAGCATACTGTCCACAAAGCCAAACAGCAGTAACTGCTTACTGCACAAGTAAGCTGTTATTGCTGTTTGCCTTTGCCGTGTGAATCAAAGGCAAACAGCAGTAACTGTTTTCTTTTCAAGTAAGCAGTTATTGTTTATAGCCTTCGTATTGCAGTTGAATGTCGACCAATTTGAACTTTTCTCATCTTTATTCCACCACTATTTATTATATTTAACGTGACGATCTTCCAAAACCCAGACATATCGAAATTGAACACAGGTGAACATATATTAACCTTGACAGCAGCATCAATGTCAGATAAAGGTCATCTAGAGGTCAGTTAATTATCTCCCAGAGGCCATGCTTCTGACATTGCTCACATTCATAACCCTTAGTAACATGTCTACACAGTGCCACATCATCCTGGGAACTTTCAAACATTGATGGGGATATTTCATCCTGAAATAGAAACTATACAAATGACAATTGACTAATTTATAGTTTAAAATCTAATGATCGATCAATTGTAAAAATAAACCGTTTCAGGATAAACTGAACTATTTTCTATTTGATGATTTATTTGCGGATTTATCCATTATATGATAACAGTAAGGGATATGTCATTCTATCCTTGATGTACATAAACTATATACATAATATTGATTATTTTTAAAATTTAATAAAGCAAGGTACTGAATTTGTATATAAATTGAGTATTTCACGAGCAACTCGTACATTTCTAAAATCATCACCCGCAATTCCCAACTTATGGTGAAAAAGTTCTGATTTTATGCAATTCAGTACATTATGTGATAATTTGAAGGAGTATGCCACTTTATGTTAACCCTTAGTTACAGCGCCGGGACCGACTTTAGGCGTCAGAATCTGACGTCTGCAGACGTCAGACTCTGACGACTAAAGTCGGTCCCTTATAATGGCCGTAAACCCATAACATAGGTATTCAAATGAATCAGAAAGGGCTAGCTAAGACAGTTATGATGATTTCAAATTGAAAAAAACCTTTGGTTTCCAAAGTCTTCACAAAAACAACAAAAATCAATGCTTTGAGGGTTAATCTTAGTCATGGTTGTCAAAACTTACCAGGTATATTAAAAGTTCAACTTGGTTAAATAAATTTTTTATATTGCTAAAATATCATTAGACTAAGGTGTTTGAACTTTAATGGTTATTGATGTACCTGACAAGGTTTGCATTCAGTCAAAACTTTAATTATTTTAAATATGTAAACCTTACAGTGCGGGGATCGACTTTAGTCGTCAAAATCTGACGTCTGTAGACCGCAGATTCTGAAGACTAAAGTCGATCCCCGCGCTGTAAGAGTAAAAATATTTATGATGATTTCAAATTGAAAAAACCCTTTGGTCTCAAAGGTTTATACGAAATAATTCAGCGTTTTAAGGGTTATTATCATGCTTATTTTTGCCCATGATGGTCAAAGAGTTAATTAGGTAAAAGGTAATAGATAAACCTGCTGGAATGTATTTATTTTATTATATATTATTCATTAGAATGAATAGAGATTCAATGGGAACAAAACAAGGTAAAATTGGCGACCTTGAGCTGGATGTCAATGTCAGGTAGAGGTCATATGTAGGTAAGGTCATGTCCGCCCAGAGGTCACATGACTGTCAGGGATCACATTTATTACACTCGTGTCCAAAATAATTGGCTTCAGGATTGTTTTGAGACTGGTGTATGTTCTGCAGTGCAAGGGCAAAAAGCAGTAACTGAACAGCTCACAAGTTAGCAGTTACTGTCTTATGGCTTTGTAGCTATATTGTGGTGATGTGGCGCTGACAGGTGTCACATTAACATAATATATGTCATGGAGAAACATGAGACAAACAAGCCGCGAATGTAAAATACATATGTATATAATTCTGGGTTATCATTCCATATTAACAACGTTTTCCGTACTTTGGTAATATTTTTTATTGGACATTACATGGGTCCTAAAGGCAGACGTCGACACATGAGTCCTGAAGCTTTTTAAACGTTGTTTCTTTAATCACTAACGCTACATACTAGTATTTCAACTCCATTTCAATGTGTCATGTCTGACAAAATTACCATTTCTAAAACAAATTAATATCCCCGCTTTAAAAAGTACGCCTTTTGTACTTTACCACGTCGCATATTTTGAATCAAATTAAATCAATTAAAAATTCTATTATACATCATAATAAGGTCGTTCTCAGGTTTCACTTGAGGTGATAAACCTTAGTATTTCATAACATTATGACATTTATATTCACTTTGAGATGGAAATTATTTATTCGCATTGGATATGAAAAGATGTACCTGCCACTTTGTAAAGTGGTAGTTACACCTTTTCATATCCAAGGGGATAAACTAACAAATGCTAGGAAGGTTAAATATAGGCTAATACTGTGGGCTACATGTACATGGACCTAATTTTCAGATGCCAATAACAAAAATTAAATTACAATTTGAAAAGATGAGAGGGAAATAAGAAATACATACCTCCTTCCCCATTATACAGATATTACACATATTACACATTAGTCTCTCATGACATTTTGTCATTTTTGATTCACCTTGAGATGTGAATTACCACATCTCAAGGTGAGTGAAGTGGGACGAGTAATGTGGCCTGCATGAGCCTGGTTTGTAGACGCCAATAGAACAATGTCATTAGTATTTGAAAGGAAAAGAGCAAACAGATTATACATGGGTGACAAGTACTCAAGCCTCTGGTACTAACTGTCACTTGTCTTGTTAGAACATTTAAAATCCTCACTCAAGGTCAAAGTGGTCATGTGACCATACACAAGGTCAAGATAAAGATGGCGGATACTTAATAGTGTAACTCTGAGCTGGGAGTTGGTCAGGTTAATTGGGTGATACTCGCTTTATTATAAAAAGGTAATTCTAGATCATAGTACTAGATCATGTGCCGAATATGGAATCTCGTTAGATAGGGCGAGGCAGATAAAATGAGCGATTTGAATATTGAGGTGCTAGCCATATTGGGCATCCTAATGTACACAAACATTTCATTTACACGTATAATTGAATATTTATACACTAATTGTATGTATTTGTATATATAATGCCTAACAAATAAATAATTCTTAAATAAATAAATATTAATATCTTTATTTTCATATTTCTGCCCATGTCATTGTCTATATTTTTATTATTTTATCATATTATATATTTTTAAACTAACAGATGTATTATGATATTCACAAAAAAGATTTCTTATCTGTTTGATTGCTTGAGTTGCCATCACAATGTTGCATGCCCAGGAAACCTATATTAGGTCTACTAAGATAAATTTTAAATAAATTTAAGACCTAGCGTAAAATGTATCGCGGCTGATTAGTTGACTGGACTGCTGGAAGAATGGGAACGAGTTGTCTAAAGTGAAAGGGAGAAATAACATGAATCTAGTACCCCGTCTCCCATCCTATGTTACTCTGGTAATTTACTCTCTGCAATAGATCAAGATATATATACCGAATACTTCACCCTTTTTTCACGGGTACTTGACTGCTTGGCTGTGTGAATATTTGGACTTTAAGTAAAAATGAAATGAATCGGGCTTTAGGCCACCTTTGTGCACATATTGGCTAAACTGGGCCAGGAGAACCTCCTGAGGATGGTGAGATGATTGAGATGACACTGTCCTCCAGACACAGGATTCGAAATTCAAGCCCTGGCGGTCTGAGGCCAAGCACGCTACCTCTCGGTCACGGAGGCTCCCCACAATACTGACTTTCACACGTGGATGGAGAAGAAACATTTTTGTTTCGTTCAAACCGCCGAGACCGGGAACCGAACCCCGAACTCTGGCGTGAAAGGCAGCGGTGCTAACCACTACCCTAGGGCCCCCGCCCACACAGCTAAGTACCCGTGACAAAAAGATAAAAGTAGCCGCCGAGTGGAAATGCTTCGTTTTACCATCTATACAACTGCATTTAAAAAATGAAACATTTTTGCAAAATATGATTAAAATGTTATTTTGTAGGGTTTTAAATGTTTTGTGTTGGAATAGATTATTATATTTTATTGGTGTTCATAGTTACATTTTCTCTGGGATCTGGGACTAAGCGTATGTTTTCAAAACCATAGTTACCTGTGACTTTTGGACATTTAAAATATGCACTGATCCCGGTATTGAGACTGTAAGTATTTTTACAGGTCGTAAACACAAAACTGAGTCATTCATTACCATGACGCTAGAAAAGCTTACCGCCGAATCAGTTTTCTATTAGGAATTGGGGAATTTAAATATTTTTGTTGATGAGAGTAAAGGTGTTAGACAGTAGCTGTCACTGGTCGTCTGTGGGAATTAAAGGGTTGATAAAAGTAAGGGGTTGAAGAGTAGGTGTCACTCGTTCCCTTTTTCACCTCACTGTGACAGAATGAAGAGCTACCTCTATCTGATAAATCACGTTTTTATTGTGCTGCTTTAACCCTTTCAGTCCCCACGATGCATTAAAGCATCATTTTACATCCCTGAAAACATACTAAATTTTCCTACAACATAGGGTTTTAGAATGAAAATGTCCATGAAACTGGTTTACAATGCATGGTAATTTTCTTTAATTTTTAAACCACATCATGTCATCTTCATCCACTACAAGTCGTGAATTGCGACAGCAATTCACGACTTGTAGTGGATGACGATGACAACGGTAAATTCAGGCTTGAAGGGGTTAAAGTCGGGTATCTATTTATTCACCAAACACATCAGAAGAGTAATAGGCCACAAGGTGATAATAGTGGGCGTTACGTTTTATAGCCTTGTTCAGGTGTGAAACATTTAAATCTGTTAAAGTACACAACTTGGTGAGATAACCTACAACAAGACTTTATTTGACGTCCACGCAAACGACGCACTTTATAACAATTGTTTTCTGATGGCCAATGACTCTACTGATTCCACATGAGCAGCATTCAGAGGACAATGTAAATGATCAAACATTTCCACTGGACGTCATCTGCAGGTTATGTTACCACATGTTTCCCCTGTATATCATCCCTGGAAAACCACTCTTTACTTATTATAAGAACGCAATCTGGATCACAGATATTGTAGAGAACATGAGTTTAAAGTGCGGAACGCAAATTTAACAACTTTACAAAAAAATGTACGTAGTCCTACTTAAAATATAACGTCGTTCAAGTCAAAACTTATTATTTCAATGACAAAGTAGAAAGTAGTTATGATTCATAGTATATCAATAGAAGCTCATTTGAAATAAACAACAAAAGGCTATATATTTAATCAAAAAGGTGTCTCGGGGAGTCCTAGGAGGACGTCTAAACAATGTTGGTTTAATGCTGGTATATCGTCTACTGCCTGCCCGGCTTCCCCCGATCACCACGCTAGCCATGTCCCCGACCGGCCGGGCACCTACGCACGCCCCGTCACATCAACACCGGCCGCCCCCTATACATCGAAGGATATGCTGATAAATCATGGTTCTGAAATTCTGAGATTAGTTTATCATACAGGTTTAATCTGGATGTTTATTATAGTAAAAAGTAAAATAAGCTGAGGCATAAGGTAAGATAATAATGTGAATTTCAGACCCAACTCTTTTTCTCAGGAAAACTTGTATTTGTCATTGTAAACCACAATTAAATTCAGATTAAGGTAACGCAATCAGCTTGTCGTCTTGAAAGTTAAATTTAAATATAATTAACAAGAATTGCAAATGCGTGATGCCAAATGAAACGAATATGACTGATTTTTACCCACGTGAAGGTGTAAATCGCTGTAGCGAGACACAACTACAAGCGGGTGAAAATTTCAATTGTTTATTTTAGAGCCCATAGTGTTAACCCTAATGGTCATAGACATTGATCTTATGCTTAGGTCACAATTACCCCGGGCCCCGTCCGGTCTGTCAGCACGGCCGAGATCTCAGTCCCTGGCGGGCCCCGGGCACTGTGGTCATGATCAAATATAGTTTTACAGATACTCTGCCGGAGCCCTGGCGGGTCCCGGTGGGCGCCCGGTCGGCTATTGGAAGAGACCTGTCCTCATTTCTCTGAAAACATTACCGGGGCCCGGCCGGGGTTCGCAGGTATCCCTCATGGGATCAGGCCGGGAGCCGTAAGGTGTAAGGGATATCGGGCGAGCATCGGCAGGGCATCGGCAGGGTTCCTGCAGGGCCTCTCACGGGTCCCGGCAACTTGCCGAGACCCTATGTACCATTGCCAAGGGTATTTTGTCTATAGGGGCGTGTCCCTATTTATTGTGTTTTATATTAAACAACATTCTCTAGGAGATGCAAGCTGCCAACAATATAATATTGACCGGCACCGATGGCTCATTCGGTCCAGTCGTGGCTCGAGACGCAGAGATACTGGGTTCGAGTCCCGGTTTAAGTGATATGTTAGTCGTCGACGTTTTGCATATACAGTGCTCCAAACTGTCCACAGGCTTGGAGTGTGTAGTGCTGTTTGTGGTACTGTGCACTATAAAGAGCCCTTGAAGTCATTCGATAGGAGTAGAGTATAGTCCCGATTCTGGGCTTCTTTCTGTCGCGATATTGCCATTATTGTGCAGAAAGCGACACAAGACAATATTCAAAGACTGGGCTATTTGTATACATTTTGCGATGCAAGTTGATTCAAGTTACAAACACAGTTTGTAAAATGAGAAGTAGCCTAAATTGATTGATTGATTTATAGATGGATTGATTGATTGAACATTGATAAATTCGTATCTCTGTAGCAGTGTATCCCCATGGAGAATATACAAGGGTCCCGACAATTAAGGGTCCCGAACGGGACCCGCTCGGACATCGTAAGGGCACCTGTGGAACACCGCCCGGGTCCCCTACAAGCCAAGTCAGGATCCCACAGGCTCCCGCCCGGGTCCCTGGCGGATCCTGGCAGGGGCCCCGCCGAGCCCCTGCCGGGCAGATTATGGGCTTGAACCGTGGTATATTTCTTGCCGGGGCCCGGGTTACTTTTAAGTTAGAATTAAAAGTAACCCGGGGCCCGCGTGGGGGTGAAAAAATGGACGGCACCCGGCCGGGGTCCCTCCGGTCCCATGCGATACGGCCAAAAACGACCGAACACAGCCCGGCAATTGCCCGGAAAGGCCCCTTTTGTGAATTGTGACCAGGGCATTATACGGCACAAGAGCTGACCTGAGCTGATATAAAATGAAGTACCGTGAAATATTCAACACAGATAATAACAACTGCCTTGGTGATCAAAGGGAGAATCATAGATGGACATGGTAAATAGAGAAGTTTCTGCGATAGCTTGATTACTAGATCAAAAATAGCGAAATAATTACGAAATGACAACCTGTCTAAACGTAAAGAAATATTAGACAAATTATTGAATCACGATCAATGTAATATTTTGGCTTCCCACAGAAGCCATATTGTAAAGTCTCCAGTCACTGCACGTCGGTAGTTTCCGTGGCTTGCAGCTTCTGGTCGTCGGTAATAGACTGCTTGCACGAATTTGCGCAGTGCACAATTGTCTGATTAAAACAGTTCAGAGTTGCTCACTGTGTGGCGTGTTGTCATTGAAAAGTGTGTAACAGTTGTCTGATTAAAACAGTTCAGCGTTGATCACCGTGTGGCATGTTGTTATTGAAAAAGGTTTATTGTCGGGCTCCCAATTAAGAAGGGATTGGGTTCTGAATTGGAATCCCACACTTGACTTAAGTGTTATTTTATACCCAGGTGTTTTTTCTTGTAGATTGATGTTCACACGCTCTTCTCACAGATTCTGCTGACAGATTGACAGCTGGGAAAGTGATTTGTAAATAATATACGTGTGAAGAAATCTGTCTTGTAAATAAACATTTTAAATGAGTTTAAGCTGTACTTTAACTAAAGGAACCTATTACTGTACATGTAAATATTTGAAGTTCACTTGATTTCCTTTTAGCTTAACAAATAATTAATTTTGGCCAACATTATTTATATGTGTCATTAAAATAATTTTTTTGGTTGATGAATATAATTTAATCGACTTTAGCATCCAATGCAATGTTTCAAAACAAGAAATTAATGTTGTTTTGTCACTTTTAATATCACAAAACAATAACAGAAATATATGCTTGACCAATCTCAAAACATTAAATTGTGAATAATTAATGCGTTTGATAAACTTAACATATAACATACAATATTTGATCAATGTCAGTAAAATGTTAGCTGCTTTAAAACTTGCTTGATAACGTTATACATGGCTCTAGCAGGACAAGTGTTGACCTTTATACATCTGTCTAGCAGAACAAGAGTTAGTGTATAAACTCGTTGCCAGCAGGACAAGGGTTAACCTGTTTATCGCCATGAGAGGCGTGAGAATCTTACACAGAGTGCTGTCATTTAAGAAGTTAAAATCACCTTACCTGACCAGGTCACCACAGCTAGAGTTCATTCAGAAAGAGACCAGAAGGTAAAATCACCACTCTTGACCAGGTCACCATTACAGGAAACTAGACACTGGTCAAACAACACATCAAGGTGGAGTCAACAATTAACCAGAGTGGTGGCACCAACTGTAATTCGTTATTTTAAAAACACTGAAAGACTTTTATTAATTTCATTTCATTATTTTTGTAGATGGACTCAATTAATTAGTTTGATTTATATATCACATTATTGAGGTAATGTTAGTCATGATTTTGTCTGCCATTATGAGAACAATTACATCACTTTATTTCTATTCTTTATTCTGCTTAGTGTTTAGTCGCTGCAATGCAACGTAAAAATATTATAGCTTCGAGTGTTTTCCTTGTAATTTTCTGGCTTTGCTCCGTCAACAGATTATATTATAAGTAATGTCGATGTTAATAAAACAAATTTAAACATCAACTAGGCCTACATCAATTTTAATTATAGTCTAAGAAATAAATGCGATGAAAGTAGATCTATTTCATGTCTGCACTTAGATATTGTTATCTTTATTCACCTTGAGAAAGGATATTGTGGCATTTATTTACATCTCAATAATGTGAATAAAAATGAGAGACAGCGTTTTGGTGGCAAGAGTGTTGATTCATCTTCAAAGCGGGATTAACAATAGAGATTATCGTGAGGACAGCTCACTGAAATCTGCCATTGTGTGTTAGGGAGAATGCCTATAATTTATGGCCCGCTATATTCCATGTCGATGATCGTCACGAGACCATAGTCAACACCATGACTCAGTGGTTGGTGGCGATGACACCAGGATCATCAGCATCAAGATCTTGCAGTCATTCAGCTGCCAATTTCCCATTAATACACCAAATAACATATTGTTCACATATGTGAACAATATGAATGAAATATTTTTTGTTTCCCTGCTGCCTGTTTGATTCCCGTGTTGGGGAATCCCCTTCTGTTGCCTGTGTTATGTGATGCACTGTTTGATTCCCGTGTTGGGGAACCCCCTTCTGCTGCCTGTGTTATGTGAAGCACTGTTTGATTCCCGTGTCAGGGAACCCCCTTCTGCTGCCTGTGTTATGTGAAGCACAGTTTGATTCCCGTGTTGGGGAACCCCCTTCTGTTGCCTGTGTTATGTGAAGCACTGTTTGATTCCCGTATCAGGGAACCCCCTTCTCCTGCCTGTGTTAT
>OZ024905.1:101620479-101627979 GCA_964017125.1 Flabesymbios commensalis | reverse complement strand
CACTGAAATCCGTCTGTTGTATTATGGAGAATGCGGGTAATTTATGGCCCGCTATTCTTGGCAAAGATCATCACGTAACCATAGTCTACACCATGACTGATCAGCGGGTATAATGACCAGGCAATTCTGCTATTCTGAAAAATTTAGAAACAGTTAATTGTAATAGTCAAATATTATTTCAACATGTCAGGAGGTGAAATGACGGGGAGTAAGCGATGTGGATCAACTCACAAATTCTGGTGTAAATTTAATTTTCTATTGTGAAAAGATTATTGGACTAAAATATTTGAGCAATATAATAATTTCAGTTCGGGGGATCGACCGTCTTTATACGTCAGAATCTCAGATTCTGGCGTATAAATCGTATATATTTCCCATCCACTTCTATGTGTGGGTCGGTGTAAGTTAGTAGATACAAATGTTAGTGAAAATGTGTCACTTCTGGAGCCTACTGGTGACCATCTAATATTCAGACTAATATTCATTCTGGTTTCTGATTTGAATCATTCATGCTGACGCCTCATAAAGGCCATGTCTGTAGACGCTATTAGAGACCAAGTATGATATGGACAAAACGTCTTCAGTCGGAATATGACTAATTATTGAGTAGGGTAAGGTGGGGCATAATGGTCGTGTGGCCATGAGGGCTCAAGACATACCCGCACATGCCCCGCGGGGGGTAGGCACGTGACTGACCACAGGACGCGGGGGGATCGACTAGCAAGACAAACAATAGCGAATAACAGTAACTGCTAACACTTACAATTAGCAGTTACTGTTTTATGCCATTTTTTCAGATTTGTTGTTAACACTATCTGACAATATCTCAACATTGATTTAAGAATATTGCCAGAAATAGGCATGTTTGTTATTTCATGAACAATCGATGCACCAGGGCTGTTATGATTAAAATGGAATGTTTTATAATATTCGGTATGCGGAACTCCGATATTCATAAGCTTACAAAAACAAGCTTTGATGTGGTCTGGGTTGAGTTTCTTAGATTGTTGTTAACACTATCTGACGATGCAACACGACAACAATAACTGTGATTTGTTCAGGGATAGAATGCTATACCTGGTCTGATAAATACAACAGATAAAATTACGTCCATATTTATGACAAGTATATACGAATCCACTTAATTTAAATAACAGCGAAATGACGTTGGGAGATATATTATCTGTTCATGCATGTGGTTGACTTAAGAAGTCGTCAGCTAATCAGGAGTGAACATTGATGTATGAGCCACATATGATCTACTGTTAAGTTTATCGTTTTGAGACACGTGTCTCATATTAACTGGTAATACTATGAGAACTCTCTATGCGATGATAAATATCTATTTATGTCTTGCTAAATTGTCAGCTAATTCTTTCCATTGAATTGATGACAAATGACATGTTTTCAATTGAAAAATATATAGACTACATCCCCCAGTGTTTATTTAATTTTGGCCCGCCGTCTTCGACGTCGTCTCAACATTAAATCAATTCTGGGTGAGCGCCCAAACTAAATTATTTTATTATCTGAGCATTTTCCTTCATTGATTTGATTATTTGTAATTTCAATTGCATTTCATTTGGTTTATATATTCTAGAAACTCATATCTAGAATGATTATTTAACCTGAAATTAATTGAATTCAGTTTTCAAATTCTTGTTGCCAGATGAGTTGCTGAAAGTAGGGGGACAGAAAATATTATTATAATTGACATAGGTAGGGCCCATGTACGTAACAGTATCTAGTGATGGTTAGTGGGTAAAAGGTTATACGAGGATTAAATCTCTCACAGTATTGTCTGCATTTCGGTTATCGCATCTTATTATCTGTAATGCTCTTGTAGACTTATCATATGTATATTACTAGTTTGTTTGAGAAACATGTACTTTTAAAAGCATAAATCGAAAATTCTAATCTATACCAGGCAGCGCTTATTATTAAAATATATTAATTCTCAGTCGAGCATATCAATAACAGTATCATCAAAAACCGTCAGAAAATATCAGCATACCATACAGAACAAACCGTCTTAATAGGATTCAAACTTAACCATGTTAACAAAATATATGAATAACAGTATTATCAAACAGCCATAAAATATCATGGGGATTCAAAACTAGCTACAAGCCAAGAAAACAAGATATTGACGTAATGCTGGCTTGATGATAGGCCAGTGGTGGAGATGGTGAACCAACATTGATCCAGCAGTGGGAGAACATCTTACGTCTCACCACGAAGCTGGTGAGTTTAAATATGTTATGGCACCTGTCTTAGTCAGACGTGAAATCATTTCACACGTGATAATCATGATCACCATGACCTGTCATTATATAGGCCGGGTCATCACCCTGGGTCATCAACCCTTTACCCTTCACGTGCTGGTGAAGAATACATACATTTCCAACTACATTTAAACAAAATCAAATAATAAACAGAAATAAGTTGTATAACATTTGTACAATTTTGAAGTTGTACAAATGTTATACAAATCTTTTGTTTTTTCTGGTAGGTCTATGGGGGATTTTACAATAAGTGTTTATATTATAGTCAGCCTACAATCAGAACTTGCGTTTCTTCCCCGCCAGTTTGCCTGTGTTTAGTGGTGTATGTTTATCACGAAGGCTGTAAAAAAGTTTTATCGGTTCGTTACCTCCAATGATTGTGCCAGAAATGCTGGTTTAATGCTGGCCCAGTGTTGGAGACGGTGGGCCAGCATCATAACAACAATGGGCCAGCGTCTCGTGTTGCTGTGTTGATGACGGTGGTCACGCCGTGACAGCGCCAGGTGTGACTGTCACATGACCAGCAAGGCTAATGTAACTCTTTAAGCTCTGAATTATTCCTATATAAACCAAAGGTTTGTTTCAATTTGGAACCATCATAAATGTCTTAGTTAGCTCTTTCTGCTTCATTTGAATATCCATGTTATGGGTCTACGGGCATTATAAATATTTTTACTCTTTCAGTGCGGGGATCGTCTTTCGACGTCAGAATCTGACGTCTAAAGTCGATTCCTACACTGTATGGCCCACCGTTTGCGACGCCGGCCCACCTTTGAAACAACATTGGGTCAACGTCTCGTATCTACGTTGATGTCGCCAGCGGCAGACAATCTCCCGTGACGGCTGCCGCGTACCGCGTGCACTGAACCTGTTGACAGAGAACGCTAATTATAAAACAATCATTATCATTAGTTTTGGTGGGAAATCTCAAAATGTTTCCTGCGAGACGCGTGCCACACATTAAACACCATATGCTGAAGTACGGTTGGTTTTATGATGGGCCAGCGTTATAGAGGACAGCTAAACATTAAACCAACATTGTGCACCCACCGAACCTGCTCAAGGAAATTCAATGCCAGTAGCTTAGCTTTCGAATCTTGGAAAAATGTAATGCTATTGCTGAAAAGATTGTGTAATTCTCATATGCTTGGAAATATGTGTAATTACATAAAATCTACTAGGGTCGACTGTGTATGACGTATATGAGAATAGGTACACGGAGCAGGGTGTAGTACCACGGGAAATTTGTATGTGTCTATGCGGTGACAATTACTGTCATGGTTACGGAACCTATCCCATGCAGCTGTGTGTACCACCACATATGTATCCTTGTATTGAAAGTGTTGAAAACCATTCTTTATTTTCTTGTGATCAATAATTCATGATCACCTTCTGTCATGAACATCTTAAATCACTGTGGTGAAGCCTGTTACTGTTTCCTCACTACCCCAGTCTGTGTCACAGTAAACACGAGACATTGAAACTTTGGAGGATCAATGCTGGGCCAACATTGGACATCAGTGGCAAACATAGGGCCATAATCTATCTATCTTTGAAAACGTAGCCTATGCAGAAAGCCAGAAAACAGAGAATAACAAGTGTTAATGTACATACATACGGCCCTAGCAGTAGAAGGGTTAGTAAGTGACCACACGGCACGCGCCAAACACGTGACTGTAACCCATGACAACAGGGTCGTGACGAAGGGTCGTGATGGCGGCCGTGACGGTGACGGCAGTGGAGGTTTGTGACGGAGCTTCACGTGCTCTGTCACGTGCTCTCTCCAGCCAAAAGATCAACATCATGAATCATGAATACAGGGGGTTTAGCCTGTGTCTCTGTGTGTAGATTTAGGCTAAAACGGGTAGCATTGAACTCCAGAGCACCACGGGACTTGGAGAAAGACTTTCCACAAGGTTTTTTATTGATCGTTTATCACTTCAAAATTCAAAACCTGGCTGGCTGAGGTCCAGCACGCTACCTCTGGGTCACGGATACGACGGAGGTGGTGAGTTGTGGGTAGTTTCGTCGCAATGTTTCGATGGGGTGATCAAGGTCTCTAACCTCTGACCTTTTACCTGTTCTTGTGTGTTGCTGAATGTCCTCACGGCGCGTGCGCTGAATCCAACAAGATCACACCCACGAACACCCGCAGCGAAAACAATAGCCCTAAAAAAACGTGTGACTTTCTTTGGACTGTCATATCTAAGACTTGGCCTCGATTGGTCAGATCAATGACAGTTTGACTAGAATCAGTAACATTTCCTTCACGATGTCACATCGTATGCTCAGCTCAATTAACGCGACGTCATTAAACCATACAGGTATGTTTCGGACCTTGAGCATAGAGTCGCTCTCGGTCACTGCCATGTGATTGAAAAACGTGCGCAATATATGGCCCACACCACGATTACAAAAACATATGTAGCATACCCACGGACTCCACAGTCCGATTATCACCTTACCATGGTAGCATCAACATCTCAAATTTGAACTTGATGTGACCTATATATCATGACCTATATCATATCCCAGTTAATAATACAGGTGCAGCTTACTCGAATATATAAATAATGCAGGCGACAACTCTAACAGTGCATCTGAAAAGTACATCTAAAAGTACATCGACTTTATTCTTAGTTTAACTCCAG
Source organism: Flabesymbios commensalis (assembly GCA_964017125.1). Classification (NCBI taxonomy): domain Eukaryota; kingdom Metazoa; phylum Annelida; class Polychaeta; order Terebellida; family Flabelligeridae; genus Flabesymbios; species Flabesymbios commensalis. Next base: position 101,623,043 of record OZ024905.1, on the reverse strand, counting down.
CTTACAAATTCCCTGAAAATTAAAGTATGTCAGATATTGAATCTGGAGGCCCAATTTCGATCCGCTAATACCCAGGAAACACGATACATTGAACCAATGCTGGGTTAATGTTGGCCCGATGTCTCCGACGTCGGCCCAACATTAACCCAGCATTGGATCAATATATCGTGCTTGCCGGGTAGGCTCCAGGTTTCATAAAAAATATTTAACATTAACAAGTTCTATTGATCATTTACATTCCAGTCTTGACATAATTATGGTCTTTTATCATTTTTTTGAATATATTTATTTTTGTATGTGGCATTAACCAGGTTGCCGTAACACCAGAAAATAATGCTTGCAAAATTTTATGAAAATCTGATGAAAATTGCGCGAGTAATTAGCGAAAAGCATGCAACGCAAAAATGACAGATTTATAGTGACTTTTACTTTAGTAATTATAAGGTTGTTTATATTTGTAAAAGTTGAATCAAAACATCTGCTTATTTCACAAACCTGACCCTTTGAGCGCTGATTTTTTTTAAGAAAACCTTGGAGGCAAAAGTTTTTTTTTTTGAAATCATCATAATTGCCTTAGTTAGCTCTTTCTGATTCATTTGAATACCTATGCTATGGGTCCACGGCCATTAAAAATATGTTTACTCTTTACAGCGGGGGGATCGTCTTTAGTCGTCAGAATCTGACGTCTACAGACGTCAGATTATCAGATTATGACGTCTAAATTTTATCCCCGTACAGTAAGAGTAAAAATATTTATAATGGCCATAGACTCATAACATAGGTATATAAATGAATCAGAAAGAGCTAAAGAAGACATTTATGATGATTTCAAATTGAAAAAAGCCCTTTGGTCTCCAAGGTTTTCATAAAATAACTCAGCGTTTTAAGGGTTATTCGGTTATTTTCAGCCATCATTATGCCCTCAAAGGTTTATAGGTTCACTGTATACAAGGAATTTAGAAGGATTTTTCTATATTCCTTGCTGTTATAAGTGGAATCAAGGAATATAGAAATTCCTCGGTGGAACATAAAAAGAATATCCGCCGTAGTGGAATTTGAGCCCAGAACCTCAAGGTCCAAAGTCAATCACGCCACCAATGTGGTAAAGGGTCACACAATAGTTTTCAAAAAAAGTGGCATGACTCCCCCCCCCCCCCCCCTCATTCATTAATTTATTATTTTAGTCATTTGATCCACCAATTCTTTTTCTTGTACTGTTCTCATTACTTTATTTCTTCCTTCTTTCTAAAATACAGGACAATGGTCACTTTGCAGTCTCTGGAATGTTTGCTTGATATAATTTTAGTTCATGATTAGTCACTTAATACGTCGATATCTTCTTCACGTAATTTAACATTTTCAACATCACCAGTGTCAATATTTGCCATCTTTATCAGCAGCAGCTCGACGGGCTAGTAGGCCTACTAGTACTTGGGATAACTGGAAAAAATAATGCTCCCCGTCAGTCGGGCCAGTGACCTGAGTCATGTTTCTAAATATAGCGCACGCGGCTGCACCACGTGCGATGGCAGCGTTATTAGAAAACTAGATGTAAACATTGTAGTAAAGCAACATATTACTCGATAATGATCTGATTGATTAACACAAAACTGCTATATTTACCTATATGTACCTATATGCAGTTGTAATCGACCTTCTCAACACATAAAGTTGGCGTTTACGCTCTGAAAATAGACGAAATCTGCGACAAGCTGGTGACGATCACTCTAAAATCCACTCATTCAAGTAACGAGAGCGGGGCATCTGGATTAGCGGGCGACCCACAAGTCAGATTAGGAGCGCACAGCGCATGCGTCTCTGTACCGGTGTATTTGACCGTATATTATTTATGTCAACTTAACCCTGAGCAAAGAAATTTGAAATTTCAGCCACTTGAAGCCACTACCGCGATCTACAACTTCAAGTGACTAATTGGTGTTATTTGTGAAATTTAAGTCCCGATATATATCAGTGTATCAATATTGAAAGCATATTTTATTTTTACCAACTGGTTATCAGGGGTGATACAGGTGCTAAAAGAAACTCAGAATGTCCAGTGTAGTCGACATCAGTGTGCTAGAGGTTAGGCCTTTATGTCGTGTCTCACCAGCCATTGACACAATATCTGGTTGAGTTTGGGCTAGCATAGCAGCCACTGGTCCAGCATTAAATAAACATTGGGTAAACGTCTCATGGTTGCTGAGATGTGTTCTTTTACACGCCTGGACATTTAGGGGTCACAGCATAAAGGTCACCTTTATGACCCCCAGAAATGGTTTCTAGTCACGTGATTACTGACATATGACCAATCATTTGTTTTCTTGTCACGTATGGCGGTCAGTGGGGAGGTCGACAAACACGGGTCATGAGCAGAGGTCATCTCGTGAATAATATGTGAGTAACAGGGGGGGGGGGGAGTCTGAAAATACCTTCTGAGTTCGAAATAAACAATAAAGATTCACATAGACACTGTAATTCACAACCTGCTCACGTGAAGTGGTCATCTATAACACGGCTGTGGAAAATAAAAGTAATTTTAAATAAAAAAAAATATTGAGAAGTTG
>OZ024905.1:101503328-101620279 GCA_964017125.1 Flabesymbios commensalis | reverse complement strand
TCCTAGTGCAGTAGACTAGGCACAAAATGGGATTAATGTCTGTATTAACCATTTTCTCTATATCTATGGTATTAACATTGCTGTTGGCATTTTAGAGGGAAAGCTGGAAAGCATGTTTTTAACGTATTTCGGGTTTGCTGAATTCGAAAACAATCCTTTCCAAGCTGAATTTTAAGATTTAGGTGGGCAAAATGGTCGCCGTTATATTTTAATGTATTCAATTATGCAGTCCCACAACATATTATATGGTAATTGTAGTGGTGTTTTTTTGGCACAGGGACTCCTTAGAAAAAGCTTTGTGTGATTTGTGTGAAGGAAACAAAAATCATCTTTCATAAGACGCTTATTTGCATAAATACAAGATGGCCGCCATATGATTTTCCAATTATCATATTATGCTTCATAACTTATGAAAAAATAAAGGTAGAAAAATAAATAAGGTATTAAAATAAGCAGAATTGCATTAACTGATTAACAACACTATGCAATCACATTTATAATGATGACAAAGGCCTCATTTGCATAAATACAAGATGGCCTCCATCGATTATTACATAATGCATCGTAACTTTGGAACAAATGAAGATAGAAACATGTATATTGTGTCAAAATAATTAGGATGAAATTTCAAAACCGTGTAAAGTCTAATTTGCATAAAATAAAGATGGTCGCCAGCTTATTTGCCAATCATCAAATAATGCAATGATAACATTATACTTCGTAGATTTTTTGGAAAAAGATATATGACAGTGTACACATAACCACTTCTAGATTTTCAAAAGCGCCTGTTCCTGTGTAGATATTTTGTAGTGCAATATGGAGTAGGCCTACCCGGAGCTTTTAAGCAGTATTTGTGTCTATTTCCAGACCATTTGGGGTGTACAGAGTTTTCTAGGTTGCTCTTTTGATAACAAAATATTTTATTCATTTATTCTCTCAATGAAAAGACAATAATGGAGCAAAGTTCATGTTGCTGTACTTTATTTATGAAAGTATCACAGAGCATTGTATTTTAAGGAATCTTAATGGTTAGAGTGTGCATAAGTAAACAGCAAAAAATTCCCTTACTTCAGTTTAGATAAACTTAAGTGTTTTGTCGGGGCTATCATTCTAACGACAATTATTAATATCACACATCATTAACGTAATGCACAAATATAATTAAACAATTGGAAAGCCACTTTTTAAGGATGTTGGCATATTCTGTAGTTCATATTGTTGAACATATTTTTTTACTCAATTATGGTATTGTGCCCTGTATTAACATAACACATGAGTGACGGCAATGATTAGCCATGAGCCCTCCAGGAGGCAGACTAAGCCACTCTTTTATTTATTGAAAGATAGAGTGCCATTATATAGCATGTACTTAAAGCAAATGTAAGATCCTCCTGTGGGCGAAATTCATTAGAGTTAGCAGCAAATTCCGCAAATGTAAGCATTGTTACGTAACTATCCAGCATACACACAACATTGGACCTGTGGATGCTCATTATTGGGAGAGAAATTTCGGAATATGACACTATAATAGCAGGGTATGGCATAGTAATGCAAAGAATAACACTATAATGTCAACATAGGATAAGATAATATAATATCACAATATGGCATTGTATTTGAAATTGTCATTGAAATGACAGGATCTGACATTCTCAACATATGGCATTATATTATCAGGATATGACAGCTTAATTTCATAATATGGCATTTTAAATTCAGTCATCTTATATGTATATATATATATATATATATATATATATATATATATATATATATATATATATATAGCATTTTAACGTCCAATTAGGCATTATACTGTGATATTATTGCATTAGAATGTCAGGACATTATAATACAATAATATGGTATTATAATAACGGAATTACCATGACATTACCATAGAATATGTTACAGTACAAAATCAGAATATAACATTTCTGTATCAGTATCTTGAAGTTTTAATATCTGGATAGCACAATTTAACACCATGATATGGTATTATTATTTTCAAATATCGCCCTTTGACATTACAGAATGGAATTATAATGTCATAATATTATTAAGCCATAATAATTATTTTGGGTAAACATCACGTTATCAGGTTATGTCACTGAAATGAAAGGCTATGACATTATATTGTCAAGGTATGGCTTTATGATACCATGATATGGCAGTTTACCATGTTTACCATCACGATATATCAATTTAAAGTCAACATATGGCATTTGAATATTATAATATGACATTTTATTTTAAAAAAAAAGTCATAAAGTTTTTATATGACACTTGAACGTCAAAATGTGGCATTAAAAAATGACGATAGGATAATATAATGTCAAAATATTGTATTATAATGTCATACTATGATACTAAAATAGAAGATGTGACAGTTGAAAGTAATGATATGGCAGTTTTATGTCAGGATATTGGATTGCAATATTAGAATATGACACTTAAACCTCGTGATATGATATTATAATATCCAAATATGGCCCACAAAAATACTTTTTAATTTTAGGATATGCTATTTTTATGATATGATATAACACTATAATATTAGGATAAGACACATCCTATTAAAAAATAAGATCGCAATGCCACGTTGAGATTATATTACTATATCCTTTGTCATTTTAATGGCATGTCGTGATGCTTATTAATGTTATCTCCGACACCGACCCCATATACTCCCACTTTTTAAGAAATTGAACTGTCATATACATACTGTCATTATAATGTCATATCTTGATATAATAATGCTATTACATACAATATTATGACATATTCTAACATGTCATATTCGAACATTACTATCCCACAATTCAGCCTACACGGGTTCAATGTCGCATGTGTACTGGATAGGTACAAACAAATACTAACGTTTCCTGAATTTTCTAGTAATTATAATCATGTTTTGACCACAGGAGGATCTTACATTTGCTTTCAACATAGGATAAATAATAGTAGTCCATCCATGACCCAATTAATGATAGGCTCACGAGTCAGTCTAAAGGGCACAACTAAGCATTCCTGTCATTCGGTTGATATGTGATAATTATTAACAAATTATATGGCGACCATCTTGAATTGATGCAAGTTAGGAATTTGATATTATTATGTACTTACACTGTTTTGAAATTTCAATCCTGATTATTTTGACACCTCACAAATGTTTCTATCTGCATTTGTTCCAAAGTTACAATGTATTTTATAATTATGTGATCATTGTATTATGTGATCATGGTGATGATTGGCAAATAAGATGACGGCCATTTTCAATTTATGCGAAATCGACTATCGGCATTGTCATAATATACACACACGGTTTTGAAATTTCAATCCTGATTATTTTGACACATTATACATGTTTCTATCTTCATTTGTTCCAAAGTTATGATGCATAATGTGATAATCTGCAAATCACATGGTGGCCATCTTGAATTTATGCAAATGAGGCCTTTGTTACGGTGGCTTTTTAGGGCCACCACAAATACAAGTTAGACGTTGTGGAAATACAAATTATAGTTGTCGCAATGCAAGTTAGACCTGTAGAAATACAAGTTAATGTTGTTGAACTACATCTTAGCTCTGTTGAAATACATGTTAGAATTGTTGAAAAACAAGTTAGTGCTTATTAAAATTAATTTGTATTTCGACAACACTATCTTGTATTTCAACAACTCTCAACTTGCATGTCGCGAAATAAAAATTAATTTTGTCGAACATCATGTTAGCCTTTAAAGCATGTTTTTTATTTCAAATAACATTTTTTTCTTAACTTGTAATTCTACTCTTCGGCTAACATGTTGTTCAGCAAGTTTTCACTTCTGTGAAACTACACGTTATCTGACCTTGAGGAAGGGAAGATATGTAATCCATGTCGCGGGGCCAAACACATGTGCAGGACACATCAAACTGCCCTGTTAATCATTCCCAGCAAACGCGAGACACTGAACCAATGGTCTTACAACGTTGGATCATCGACCGGCAGACACATACCAAACACTAGGCGTTCTCCCAAGGCCAGGTCAATGTTGTCTTGTCATCTGCGACGCTGAACCAACATTGATCAAACGCTTGATGAACTTCTCCCGTTTGCTAGGCTGTTGCGGTTATCCTGTAAATCGGGTCAAACATATTGAAGGGACACATTTGCGCGATTTTAATTCCGACAAGAAAGTTTGAATCCACACACCACAAGAAAAACAAGCTACTGGGCATTGTTTAGAAGTAGCGTTAGATCTACATGCAGGTGTACACAGAGATATACAATGCCAAACTAAGACGGATTCTACAAGATGTCTTGCTCATGAGCGAAATTTATAAGAACAGCCATTGCCATGGAAAAAGAATAATATATGCCTCTGGTGCTGTCGTCTCAAAGCTGTGGACTTGACAAAATGTAAAATTTTCAATGTAAAGATGTAAAATTACTAAAAGATTTCTTATTATTTAGCCATTTTTTCATGTTAAAACTATTTAATACATGATTAACCAGATACAAATATTAGAAAGGTACAACATCAGTAAATAATTATATTTGCGGTAATCTGCAAGAAATTATCGTTCAACATCAGAAATCAATAAAATTAAGGTATATGTATATGGCAACGCGCCTCCTCACAGCGCAGTGTATGTGTACATGATGTCAATATGGGAATATTTCAATCTAACAATTACATTATTTTTTAAAACACTGTTAAATGATCTGCAATATTAATGTAGGCTTCATTATGTATTATCGGTAGTTTGCTAAAACAGTATAGATTCAGATATATATACACATCGATCCACTGTTAGTTTTTTAGACTGTCCATGTCGGGCGAAATTTCGATGTTTTACCTTGACACCGCATGGCTATTGGCTATATGCTTCATGGTTATTATAAGCACGACCTTATCAACGATATTATTAGTTTATTAATGATCTGTAACGTTAATTAGGCATTGAGGCTATCCCAGCAAACACACGCCATTGACCCAATATAGTGACGATGTATTTGTTTGCTGGGATGTCACGTTTTTTGCCGAGTAGCTGCTACTATCGAGTTATTTGTCTCGGTATGGACATGTTACGCCTCTCTTCAACACAATAATATTTGGCGAGATTATGTCACCAATTACTTCTCAGATTCTCGTGTCAATGAAATGCCAGAAACGAACCCTCACCTCACGATTGTCATTCATTAATTAGTTTTATTTAGTTGTATTAATTTTTCATTTATCGCTGATGGATATAAAACAATAACGCTTGTGTATAAATTACTGCCAGTCACATCTGCTGATTAACGAACTGTCACAGATTCAGGGAGACTCTAGATCCAGGGTTCTGACCGCCACAGTGGAGATGACAGGGCAGGTGGCAAGGGGATCCATCACACTCCTAATGTTGTCATATTATTATTATTATTTATTCATTAAAACCCCCACAAGTGAGAAAAACATACTATATTGTATATTACATACATAGAACGTATCACAGATAAGAAATATCACAGTATATGTATTAAAAGCGGGTCAATAATTTAGTTAGAATATGCGTGGTAGAGTTTCTATTAAAAAATCAGCTGTATACAGCACGCCTTGCAATGAGTCACCACCCCGTCTCCAGCAGAATACTTTTGAGTATATTTAAATGTTGAAAGTGCAGAGAGAAGGGGTGATAGACCCATGTCAAGTAGTCTGCCAAAAAGCGTGCTTTTACTGTACTAACCGGTTAATAAATATTTAGACATAAAAAATGAGCACAGACTCCGTAGGCCTACTGGATAATTCACTAAAAATAGCCTTTTCATCAGGCTTACGAACATAGGCCTAGATTTAATACTTTCTTTAATAGGTAAGATACCAAGAGCCGTCATCAACTTGGAGTGATGAGAGTACCTACTCAGACCAAGAAAAGCTTTAACAATTGTACCCTGCAGCGATTCGAGCTTAATATACATTGCTCTATTTAAATAAACGGTTTCAAGCCCGAAGATTAAAATAGGGCGACATATGGTGTGCCAAAAGTGGAGCTTCAGATCAACTGGAAGGCCAGGGTATGGCATACCAACATTATTAAAACTAAAATATGACTTACGACATCTTAAAATTCTGCTGTCGACCTGATTGATGTATTTCCCATCGCTGAATAACATAAATTATATAAAATTATATTTTCATATATGAGCATTCGGGCCCAGCAGTAGCGATTCAGAGACTGGAATAGATGAGAATGAATATGGAATACTCAAGAATTGAATCAAGACAGTTTCTGTAATGATTCATATGCTACAGAATGTGACTCAGCGAACACGAGACGTTGTCCCAATGTTGTTTTAATGTTTGACCGCCGTCTTCGACTTCGGCCCAACATTAAAACAACATTGGGACAACGCCTCGTGTTTGCTGGGGTGGCAGTGATACTGGCAGGGTGTTGACGAGGATGTGATGCATGCTTCCTACTGGTCGACAGTATTATGCCATGTTGGCCCTACAATAAACTAACAGCGGGTCGACGTTCCCTGGTTCTTGGGTACACGTGATCTGCTGCTATAGGCAGCAGATTTATGTATAACCTATGACATACCAGCGATAAGACCTTTCAGCTGATCTTCAGCGACGCTGGTCCAGCATTAAATCTGCATTGGGTGAATGTCTCGTGTTTGCTTGGATTGGATAAATACAATATACGTAAGAGCAACCCAATAGTCACCAGACACTGAGCCGGTGTTGTTTTAATGTTGTGCCACCGTCTGCGACGCTGGCCCAACGTTGAAACATCATTAGCTCAGTGTCTCGTGTTTGCTGGGAATGATTAACAGGACAGTTTGATGTGTCCTGCACATGTGTTTGGCCCCGCGACATGGATTACATATCTTCCCTTCCTCAAGGTCAGATAACTTGTAGTTTCACAGAAGTGAAAACTTGCTGAACAACATGTTAGCCGAAGAGTAGAATTACAAGTTAAGAAAATACTGTCATTTGAAATAAAAAACATGCCTTAAAGGCTAACATGATGTTCGACAAAATTAATTTTTATTTCGCGACATGCAAGTTGAGAGTTGTTGAAATACAAGATAATGTTGTCGAAATACAAGTTATTTTAATAAGCACTAACTTGTTTTTCAACAATATTCTAACATGTATTTCAACAGAGCTAAGATGTAGTTCATCAACATTAACTTGTATTTCTACGGGTCTAACTTGCATTGCGACAACTATAACTTGTATTTCCACAACATCTAACTTGTATTTGTGGTGGCCCTAAAAAGCCACCGTACTTTGTTGGCCTACGTGATTGTATATTGTTGCCAATTCAATTCTAATTATTTTGATAACCTATTCATTTTTCTATCTTTATTTGTTCCAAAGTTATGAGGCATAATCTGATTATTGGCAAATCATGCGGCGGTCATCTTGTATTTATTCAAATTAGGCCTCTCATGAAGGAGGGTTTTTTCCCACGCGAAAAAATCACAAAGCTTTTCATTAGGAGTCCCTGTGCCAAATTTCGTAGTTTTATACCAATATTCACACATTGGTGAAAGAGTCCATGTACTAAACATGATGAATTCAATCGGCGGCTATTTTGTATTTAGATGGGGTACTGGGATGATTGCTAGTATTAGTACTTTTCGCCCCCATCTGGGGAGGGTCATTAGGGATATGTTCCGTCTGTTGGATGCTGTGTACGGCATTGTACGAAAGCAGTAGTCTACAGCAATCATCCAAGGGCAGCTGCAGCCTCCTCGTATCTGGCTATAATCTTCGGGCGGATTGCCAGTGGCGTACCCTGGTTCCTCCGCTCAACAGCGGAGCCAATGCAGCACCCGCATCAGTGCTGGTGCTGATGTAGGCCGTGGTAGCCTTAAATAACCGGCAATAGCGTGTTTGACATCAGGTCTCTCACGTGGGATGAATGGAGTTACCCAGAGGGAGTGATCCTTCCTATTGTTACTCTGGGGACTATCCGACCCGAGGATAGCGGAGCTGCGCGAAATGCCACAGAGTTTCATCATTAAATTGTACAGCGAAACTCAAGTCTCCGGCCGTCTGGGCATGTCTGGGGGTATATCCCCTAGACATGCCTAGAACCCCTTATCGGGCGAGCGAAGAAAAACGCTCTCAATAACCCACCATGCCCTATCACCCCCACCCTCACATTATCATCTGTACATCATTCATCTCATCAATTGACTACAACGTTTTTATCGTATTATAATGTCACTTAAAAGACCTTTTGTGCCGAAAAGTGACGTAAAGCCATGATTTACTACTACTACTTGTATTTAGATTTCTGATGTCTGAGCTACAACATTTAGGTCATTGCTATTTTTTTCAATTCAGCATGACCCACTTAGGTTAGGAAAACTGCTAACAAAAAAACAACAACACCAAAGCTGTTAAAAAGGGACATACTTCTCGAAATAATTAAATTATCGGTAAAAAATGGCGGCCATTTTGATTTCGATTTTTGACTAACTAAACTCCAATTACCAGCTTGAAAAGGATCTTTTTCGAGTTCTCCATATCCCAATTAGGTTAGAAAGCTGGTTTTCCAACTTTTCCTCAAAAAAGCCTACAGGTTTCTGATACTCTGAAAATATGCCTAGTCTACAGTGGGTAAAGCTGCCTGCCTGGAATGTCGAAATGTCGGAGATCGCGGGCTCGAACCCCGCTCTAGCATTTACGTTTCAAAGAAACACAATGTGTCTTCCCCTCTCACTCGTGAAGACTGTCTTCCACTCTCACTCGTAAATATTGTAGGGAGCCTTCGTGACTGAGAGATAACGAGCTCGGCCTCAGACCGCCGGGGCTCGAATTTCAAATTCTGTGTCTGGAGGGCAGTGTCAAATCATTTATCTCCTCATCCTCAGGAGGTTCTCTGGCCCAGGTTAACCTATATGTGCACAAATGTGGCCTAAAACTCCATTCATTCATTCATCATTTGGCATGTCTAGCTTTTGAAATGTTCACTGAAATGTCGCGAAATTGTCAGGGTTGTTGCCCTGATGGTTGCACGATTCCGTGACAATCACTTGAGAATTGACTGAGTAATCAACGAAAAACTAACTTTCATTTTGGACAATCCTTCACCGTTAAACAGACGGTAGTACAGCGCGGGGATCGAATTTAGACGTCAGAATCTGACGTCCATAGACGTCAGAATCTGACGTCTAAAGTCAATCCCCGCGCTGGAAGAGTAAACTAATTATAATGGCCATATAACCGTAACATAAATATTCAAGTGAAGCGGTAAGAGCTTTAGAAACAAGACAATCATGACGATTTCAAATCGAAAAAACCCGTTTGTCCTCTTGCTCTATATACACATAGTTCAGCGCTGTAAGGGTTTATGTAATGATTTGTAGGATACACAATGACCATGAAAACCTGAATCGTTATTCAATTAAGGCAAGGAATATAGAAAGACTTTCTATATACCTTGATTATATACCTAAATTAAATATATATCATTTATAAGGGCTAGGAACGACCATAGTTAATTATCGACCATAGTTAATTATCGACCATAGTTAATTAGCGACCATAGTTAATCATCGACCATAGTTAATTATCGACCATAGTTAATTAGCGACCATAGTTAATCATCGACCATAGTTAATTATCGTTTGCTTATCGTTTGCAATACTAAATTCAAACTTCCAACAGGGGCTGAGAAGCTTAAATTAGGTTGTTTGCTTAATGTTCTGTTTTTGTATGTATTTTTGTCAGATGTTTTATTCTTATCTTGTATATATGTTTATCTTGCTGACAGGTATTTTGGAGTCCACGTGTTTGTCAGCCATACAGTGTTCTGGATTAGATTCCCAGATTATGTCACCCTCTTCTCTCAGAAGGCGACGGGTTCTATAGAATCCCCTCAACCAACAGCACAACTTTCTCTCAGGGACATAACAACATCTAAGACGTTAAATTCATCCAACTCAACTTGCTATCAAGGAACTCACCTCATTTTATGAAGGCACTCTGCAAAATCCAGGCACTCGATTTCATCCCTAAGGATACAGGCATCACTTTATCCAGGCACTCACTTTATCCAGGCACAGTACATAATCTAGGCAGCTATCATATCTGAGGACTACTGTGGAGTGAGAGATGGAGATACTAGAGCTGGCAGAGAAGTCAGTGTGGACGGAGTCAGAGCAGAAGAAACTCTACCAAGCTTATAAAGGCAAGTCATGTTAACATAACGGTATATGCTAAGATCAGAGACTTATAAAGGCAAGTCATGTTAACATAACAAGGTTTATAACAAGGTCGGAAATTCTTCCGAAGATTTTAATTAGGCAAGTGATGTTAACATAACATAACGGTATATAATAAGGTCGGAACTCTACCAAGCTCATTTATAAAGGCAACTCATGCTATTATAACGGTATAACATAAGATCAGAGACTCTACCAAGCTTATAAAGACAAGTAATGTTAATATAACAGTATATCAAGTATATAGCAAGGTCAAAAACTCTACCAAGCTTATAATTAGGCAAGTCATGTTTACATAACGGTATTTAATAAGTATGATAAGGTCGGAACTCTACCAAGCTTATAAAGGCAAATAATGCTGTATTAACGGTATAACATAATGTCGGAAACTCTACCAAGCTTATGGGGTAAAATTGACTTATTTTAATGGCAAGTTTTGACCTACCATACAGCAGAACGTATTTTGGGGATTTCCGGGGGATTACAGACCGTTTAAAATAACTCTTTGTGTTGTCTGCTGTGGCAGGGGAACAAAATGATAGACCTCTATGTTATCTTGGCAATGCCTTTTAATTTATTTTAAGTACTAGTCATTAAGAAATAGTCATTAAGAAATAGCCAGTTTTTATTTTGGCAATGCCAGTTAACATGATTTTAGTTGTGTATGTCATACCATGTATATTGTCATATGATTCTAACAAATTACCAATCTTGTATATACATGTACATATATCTCTTTTATTTCTATGACAAATAAGTCTGTAATGACTTTTTTTCTGTCAAAAAAATATATGTCTCTTGTCTGCTGTGGTAGGCGTACTAGGCCAACTACGGCGCTCGTACTGGTCACAATGTAAGGCAATAGCCTTAGATTGTCTGATATGCTAAGATGATGTAACCAATAGAATGTACTCATATCATATATTGTAAAGTGTTAAAGTTAATAAATCATATATGAAAATAATTATGTAATGACATATTTTTTCAGGAGAGCTGAAGATCGGTGTGTATATTAATTCCGGCCTACTGACAGTTCATGGTAAGTGATCATAATAACTAATGATACAGCTGATAGTAAACTCTGATGAAGTATAATAATATTCACATACAACTTTTAGAGCACTGATGTCAACTCTCAAGTGTTATTTCTGTGCTTTATTGGCACCTAGTTTATAAAATAAAAATACTGTTTTTTATGATTTTAGCCTGATTGTGTCGCTTTAAAAATGTCTGAATTCTGTTAAAATTCTATCACGTTGTAAACTTATGCATGCCTAACGCAGTAGGCAAACGCAGAAATGATAACTACTGTTGACCTGGCCAGAACGGAACACGACAATCCATGATTGGATTGGGGTAGTAATGGATTGGTCAGCACAGGCAAAGGTCAGCCGAGCCATCAAGGCTGATGGACTGGCGACCGTCGCTAGGAAATGTATGTTAACTCAATGTGCCGATTATGATCATGTATGATTAGATGTTAAATCAATGTTGTGATTATGATGATGTAAAGTGCATATAAGTGACGGACGTCGTCGAGGAGAGTGATGCGGGCTTGGTACGAGGTTGAGGCGGGCCAGAGTGCTGTCACAGGCACGATGGTGCGCGCTCTGGTTTAGAACCAAGTGGTTTTATTTTCTCTGCCACGTTGGGTAGAGTCAACTGACTATGTAATTGTATCTGTATATTATATGTGGTCCACACAGTGAGGAGAAATAAACACGACGTTTTCCTAAAGAAGGACCTTGTTGAATGAGCCTGGAGTCTGAGATTGAAAACCAACTCTTCGCCGTCCGCCGTGTCGTGTTGGCGTCGGGATGGCGTCAAGGGTTGACGTCACTTTTCAACGTGGTGGAATCAGCTGATTAGAGTCCGTCATTCAGTTACTATTTGAATATAAAAACTTCCGACCTCAATGGCTCATTCGGTTAGGAGGTCGCTCGATACTGAGAAGTTATGGCTCGAATCACTGTGAAGTTGGAATTAGTGTAGATACTGACATAAGAGAAAGTCTCTCTCTAGAACCCTTAAAGCGCTGACTTATTTTATATAAACCATGGAGACCGAAAGGTTTTATTCAATTTGAAATCATCATAAATGTCTTAGTTAACTTTTTCCGACTCATTTGAATACCTGTGTCATGTGTCTAAGGCCAATATAAATATTTTTACTCTTACAGTGCGGGGATCGACTTTATACGTCAGAATCTGACTTCTACAGGCGTCAGATTCTGACGCCTAAAGTCGGTCCCCGTTCTGTAAGGGTTAACCCACTTTGAAGTTGTGTCTCGCTACCGCGACCTACAACGTCAAGTGAGTGAAAATTACTTATATGTGTTTAATTTGAACCAAACAATTGCAAAACATTTCATGCCCAATCGCTCCGATTGATCCTGTTCTTAAAATACATTAAAATGTGCTCAGCGCTTGAAAAGACAAGCTTGTTTTATTTAAAATTATGTCACCACTATTATTACCCAGCTATACATGTTTTTATTTTTACAGTTGTCCAGTCGCGGAATCTGAGTTCTAAAATCACCACCAAAGCCAACGCCTTCATCAAGCTGTCCATAGTGCCTGATGAGCTAGAGAAATCAGGATGTAAAACAGACGTGAAAAACTCCACCAACAACCCCCTGTTCAACGAGAAGTTCTCGTTGTAAGTATTACAGTATTAGAATAGCTAAATATAAAACTGCAATAGCTAGGCACCCATTCAAATTTCACTGACAGCCCACTGATCAACATGTTCAACGAAAAGTTGTTATTGTAAGTACTAAACAGTAACATGTTAAAGTAGCTAAATACGCATATAAATTAGCTAGGCACACATACACTGAAAATCCCTTGTTTAGCGAAACGTTCTCGTTATAAATATTACAGTAGCTAAATTCACTTGTAAAATATCTAGGCATACATACAAACGCTACTAAAAAACCATGTTCAACAAAAATGTCTCATTATTAAATAGCTACGTACATGTCCATACATGAAGAATTGTAGTCCAGCTCACATTAAGACATTATTTTCCAATCACTCGTAATTTTGTTTGTAGGCACTTATCTGCATGATTACGAAATGAAAAGATTTAAGTCACTGTTCAGTGTTTTTCAAAAAAATGGCAGCCATTTTTGCATTTTTCCGGACTTTGTGAACGCGTTATCTCAAGAAATCGCTAGCCCGAATAACATGCTCTTTTCTGCCAGATCACGAAATGGTCACTGTTCAGTGATTTTTGTAAAAATGACGTCAATATTTTTCTAGACATTGTGAATGCGTTACCTCAAAAACCGCTAGTCTGAATCACTCGTAATTCAATTTGTAGTCGCTTACCTGCCTGACCACGAAACGAAGAATGTTTTTCTCACATGTCAGTGATTTTTGTAGGCGTAGCGGCCATGTGTAATTCACTCGTAATTATGTACGTGAGCACTTACCTTCCCTGCCATAAAAATGAAAATGGTTCGGTCGCTGTGCAATGAGTTTCGATGAAATGACGGCCATTTTAATTTTTGTATCTGTTAAGTAGTATTGTGTTAAAATGCTAGACACGGGATGCATTCGAGGCGAAAACACATCTCTAGTTAACATATCAAAATGACGATATTAAACTCGAATCATATTGACTGCATGGTGTAATAAGTGAAAGGGCTAATTAACAAAGGACGATATTAAAAATGAATCATAGCGACTGTATGGTGGAAATGAAAAGGTAATTAGCATATCAAATGGCGATATTACACACGAAACACAGATATTTGAAATTTAGTATTTTATGGCGGCATTTTCGAAAATTCAAAATGGCGGTCATCTGCGCAAATGTAAACATTGGGTATAGTATACCTGGTATAATAAGCTTTCCAGAAATGTATTGTTTCACTAATCTCCATAAATTTGGAATGAAATTATTTTCTTTGCTATAGTGCACTTGACCGTGTTGACTATGCAATTCAAGTTTCTTAGCCGCTCACTCGTAAAGATTCAGTCTTGTGGGGATCTTCCGTAACCAAGAGGTAGCGTGCTCGGCCTCAGAACGCCAGGGCTCGGATATCATTCATACATGTGTTCTATTTTACAGTGAGCTGATGCCAGAAGATATGGAGAAGAGACTGTTAGTCACAGTGTGGAATAGAATCCAGAAAAAGAGATGCAGTGAGCTGTTAGGATGTATGTCATTTGGGCTCCAAAACGTCAGGAATAACAAAACGGTCAGTTAATGTTATGGTGGGTGTAGTCATTTGGACACCAAATTTACCTGAGCGTATACCCGCGCATAAACGTTCATGCACTTATGTTAGAAGATGCAATAAGTGTTCCAAAACATGTACATACAACACAAAAAAATATTTCAAGAAAAACGAAATGCACCAAATAATCCTAAAAAAAAATAATTGGAGCAAAGAAACACCCTTAAAACATGCGATTTTCACTCAACTGGTGCCGTGTGAGCTTTTAAAAATGTGACAAATCATGATCTGTGGGATGCACATTCATACAAAACTAAATACCAAAATGTATGTCATCCCATGGAGTCCCTTTAAATATATGTATCAAGTCCTGAAACCATCTTATATCATTATAATTACATTGTAATCTCCATATGTATGTTAGCTTATACATAATTTTCTTCTAAAATAACTTGGTTAAATCATTATCATTCCGGTTCCCATTCTGATGGGTAAGTATTTTATATGTTACCTCAAACTTCACAGGCATGTGGGATTCAAAAGTGTTGCGCTATCGGTCGTGTATATATTATCATATGAGAATTTGTAAAATTGATCTTGATCTGATTGGGGCTATTTCTTTCTTCATATGATGTAGATTCGTCTATTGTCAGTATTTTAATGGCGCACATTAAAGCATAATACTAAATTTAAAATAGTGATTATTCAGTAGTTATATTGTCATAGTATTGCATGATAAAAGGCTGTGTTCACTATGTAATATTTGTCCAACAAATGATATTAACTTATCATAGGCTTCACAGCATTTCCACCGTGTTTGTCACCAGATATTATGGCCATATTAGCCATTATCGTACTCCCACAGGTGTTATCGACCATGAGACTTGTACTGATAACTTCCTGTATCGACCAAAACACGTAAGCAATTCGTTTTCCGGTTGGGAATTATTTACGTTATACTGACGCATTGTAGTCTAAATATATATTAATTATCAGTTAAACATGTGGGTGGTCGTACGATAAAATGCATAAAGCACTGTTTTTTGGTCGATACAAGGTGAGATCGGTACTTGTCGCCGATACAGGCACTCGCCTTCGGCTCGGCCTGTATCTGGCGACGGCGTACCGATCGAAGCATGTATCGACCAAAAAGCAGTGCCATATGCATATCTTACAGTATTCATATCCCCACACACAATCAGTTTCTTTTGAAATATTCACATTTCTCATAATCATATCACCTGATGTATTAAAAAATTCATCTTCTTCTTATCATCACTCGTAGTATATACATTGAATATAATTTAAACTTCAATAATCGAATTATTTCGTGTAGCCTACATCATAATCTTCATCCCACTGATTCCCCCCATTCATTGAAAGCACCATGTGTGATATGTGCTTCTTGTATTTATATAATAGAAATGTAGATGTCTGAAACTAGATACACAATTAGACTAAATTAAGTAAATAAAGTTTTTTTAATAAAGTTGATTCGATCCCATTTTTTCAATAATAAACATATGATCCTATATTTTCGTGAACTTCATATGCTAGATGTTTTGATCATCATGATTTTTACATTACATTAATATTTCCTACTCATTAGCGAATATTACAATTGTAAGATGCATATAGAAACCAATATCACTGATTCTAATATAAATATAAATAAAATTAAAATAAATATATTTAAAATATATTTTTACATCTGTTTCTATGCTACATAATCATGATAATCTTTGGATTTAAATTAATCATATAAAAATAAAAAATAAAAAAAAATTGAAAATAGGTCATCAGGTCATGTGAAGGTCATTTTGACTTTTAGGGGCCCTGGCATCGTCTGTCAAACTGTGACTTACGACTCATTTCGACAGATCGGGTCACAAATGGGCTTAATAACATTAAACAATTGTGTTCTGGACTTTTTCTTTCTATTTCTAATTCATTTAAAACTTAAATTTCTTAACGTGGTTTCCAAGTTAAAATGACAAAAAAATTGAATTTATATTCAGCCAGGCTACAATCGGTTTTAAGCTGCAGTCTTTTTGTGTCCGGTCATAATCTTCTGGTGGATTGTTAGTGGGGTAACCTGACTCCTTCACTCAACAGCCGAGCAAATGCAGCTTTTGTATGACTGCTAATCAATGATTTGGCCAAGGTAGGGCATTAAACTACGACAATATTGTTTGAAATTATGTCTCTCACGTGGGATGAATGGAGTTACCCTCAGCTCTGGGGACTATCCGACTCGAGGATATCGGAGCTGTGCGAAAAGTCACTGCGTTTCAGCATTAAATTGAAACCCATGTCGCTGGCCGTCTAGGCATGTCTAAGGGTAAATCCCTTATATACGGCCAGAACCCCTTATCATGCGAGATAAGAAAACCACTCTCACTAACTCAAAAGGTCCTATCACCCCACCCTCACTTCATCATCTGTACATAATTATTTTTTCATCCACTTAATGCACTCTTACGTATTACAAGCTCACACAAACAAACTTTCTGGCCGAAAAGTAACGGTCACTCACAATTTTAGGCCTACTTACTTAATTATTGAGTAGCCTTTGACTTTACATGTGACCTATTTGTTTACAGCCGGTGTCAGGATGGTACTATCTTCTGTCTGAGTATATGGGTCAGGGCAGTCACATGCAGGCTAACTCGCGTAGATATGACCTGAATACCAGTTGTATGAGCAGCGTGAGCAGTATCAGCCCTCAAGACGTAGACCCAGATCACGTAGAACCCATCAATGTGAGTCAATAGAATCATACCATGTGAATTCTACATTATAGGAATGTTTATTGTGACGCTGTCTCCGGTTTGTTAAATGAGTGACTGTTATGACGTTGTTTGAGTTTCCATTGTGACGTTGTAACATATTAGTGTCCATTGTGACGATGTCACGGATTTGTTGTTTATGAGACTCTATTGTAACCTCGTTATGTATAATGTTATATTGTGTATAATGTGTTATTGTGACGTTGTTATATAGAGTTATATAAGAGTGCATATTGTGACGTTGTTATATATGAGTGCATATTGTAACGTTGTTATATATGAGTGTATTTTGTGATGTTGTTATATGTGAGTGCATATTGTGACGTTAATATATATGAGTGCATATATTGTGACGTTGTTATATACGAGTAACTATTGTGACGTTGTTATGTAAACGGGTTTTATCCGTGACACAAATCCTGGTTGCAGCACCAATGTAAACGGGTCTTATCCGTGATACGTTGACAGCTATCGTCGGGTGTCCAAATGTTCTGGCACGGCAAACACAACACTCGTGGATAAAATTAACCTCACTCTTGAATATATTTAAAATATATATTAAGCATTAAACATTCAATTTCTCTGTACACTGATATTAGTACTTATATCTCGTTGTGTAATTTGTTGATAATTCTGCTGTTGCTTCAGTGATCTACAAGATGTTAGATACCGAGGCAACTCCCACTAAACTTAGCCAAACCCGAAACGTCTCTGTTACAATACTCCCCAATTTCTCTCTGACTTTCTCCCTGAATTTTTCTCTGAATTTCTTCTCGAAGGCTGTGGGCGCCTTCCTTTATAGCTGATCCCGACGGGCGCGGTCACATCCTGTGGTGAAATGACGTCTCCACCAATCAGGATTCTTACTTTGATATACATTCACATTCCTGGGCTGTTTTCCAGAACCGACTCACACAGGCCTCCAGAACTAGGGGACGTCCTGTATGACAATTAGTACTTGTCGCAGTACCGTCTCCACCATGTGGTTCACATGTAAACAGCCCATGACAGCATGTTTATTCTACCCTTTACTTACCGAAACTCCAATTTAGACACCTGTTACTTAACATTGTTACATACCTCCCCCTATAAATCCGACTTGTTTACACGCTTGAATTCCATATTTCAATCCCTTAAAATCCCTATGATTAGTAAAATCATATATAAAATAAAAATATAAGTTTCGGAGGTCGACCATCTTCCACCTATATTTTTCTTTTGTCACATAGCATTATTGTTTCTCTACTTCATCAAAATATAATGTATAATCTCCTCTTCTCTCTCTGGAACAATGTCTTGAGTGGAACACAACGCTAAAATAATATATGATGATTTAGTTACAATCAATTTACTTATAATCCTCTTCTCTGGAACAATGTCTTGAGTGGAAAACACTCCCAAAAATACACGATGATCACTTACAATTTACATTTTAACTACACCACTTCTCAGCATCCACTGCCTCTGGAACATGGTGTTTATTTACAGTCATTATTATCCCCAAATTATTAACTGTGTCTCATAGGACGTCTCCTACACACGTTAACTATACACTCTATCTATAATATCCAGTCATCAGGAAGACAGTCTGATTGCACTTCTGACCGTCGCAGACAGAGCCAACAGGGCAGTGTTCTCACCACTTGATGTTTGTGACTTGCAGGTGTTGTCTAGGCTGCGTATTTTTCTTAATTTTTTTTTTTTAACAATTTATTAATTATCCCAGGGTATCTCCAGTATACTATGCCCACTGCACCTACCCTGCTATTATCAAAATCATTACCCTCCCAGTGTGAAGGTAACATACCTGTGGCGTTTCTCTACTGGTGTCATAGTTACGATCTTAGATCGATGTAACTTCTTTATCAATTGACTTAAGGGAATGTCATCTATGTCATTTAATTTTGGTAGTCTATTTATTTCATCTATTAGATCTATGTCGTCACCTAATTCGTCGAGCGGTCCCCATACAATGTCACCCATAAATTTATTCAAATGAGTCAGTCAGCTTGCTTATAGATTTTAAATGATATTCTGATTCGTGATAGTAATAGCGTGCTAAAGTCATTTGGTCAGCGAAAGCATGGCATGACATGTTTAGTTTACCATACGAAACAGCTGGACGAACTGTAGTCTGATAGCGTTTATTGCCAACAACATATAACCGGTAAAACAATGGGTTCTACTGTAATCACTACCCATATCCATTGCAGCCACCAATGTTATTATGCCTCCAGCCGCCATGAGTTAGCAAAGCTCTGGCACTGTAACACAATAACATTTTTTCTTACCTGATGCTCGTACGTTGGTTTACTTTTTTTCTCTCTTAAAATTAAACCCATTTATACTATCTCATGTGTTGATAACTTCTTCTCTTGAGGTTATCAACTTCAGTCACATATCAGCGTAACTTTCTACGGATATCCCCCCGATGATGGTATACTTGTGATAATTTGTATTTCTCTTTACTATTATCAACACCTCATCTTACGCATGTACCAATTTAAACATAAGCTGATATCTTCCCCTCGACAAGGGGTATACTCCGCTACATCAGCAACTGCTTATTGATAAATTCTTGTCCATAAATTTATCACGCTTATGCTCCTTGATAAATTCTTCTCCTGAATTTTATCAAGCGTTAATATCAGCGTGCACATCTACTGATATCTGTACCATATCCTCAAACCCCGGGCGATCTCTGTTACCGCATTGATAATTTCTTCTCTTGAAATTTATCAACTTTTTAACTCCTCTAATATCCTCCTTGTTACCGCATTGATAATTTCTTTCTCTTGAAATTTATCAAATTTAATCCCATATCAGCGTTAAACCTACTACTGATATTTGCATCTCCCTGATCAGGAGAGAGCACTGTTCCTTTATTGATAAATTCTGCTCATGAATATTATCAACATTTAATCCCATATCAGCGTTAAACCTACTACTGATATCTGCATTATCCACCTCATATTATTCGCTGTCGCGTTGTTGTTTACGTTTATCTACTTTTTTTTAAAAACAAATTTCCTCCCTTTATGAACCTCGTTCTTTAGCAATTCGCGTTTTCCCAATTTTTAATTGTGCTTACATAATTCTCAATAATCATTCATATTCACCTTTCATCTCCGCTATATCTGAAATGTAACATTCAGATAATCTTAGCTCAACATGAGCACGGGGAGATTGTCTTCAGATTTACCGTCAGACATGTTAGCAAATGTTGCCCTGCGTCTTATCACGCGTTACAGCTACTTTGAGCTGAACATACTTAGATATATTTTTACTAGCTTGTGATACAGGTCACCGTCTAGCCATGTCTGCACTGTGTCTTCTTACATTTCTTATACGCACTAATATCATGTGATATTCCTTAACCCCAAATTAAATTTTGCTTGTATTTTTTTTCTACCATTAATACTGTATTTTAGAGTTTAAAAAAAATCCGAATCCTACATTTAGCCCCTTGCAATTGATTATTTAATTTCTGTAAATCAATTCAAATCCTTGCAAATAATTATTTAATTTCGACAATCAACACAAAATCGTCTTGATTTAACCAATTTGATTTCTCAATTAACAATACCAGAAACGACCATTCTGAGTGACGTGTTCTAATAATATTATTTTCTCAACATTATTTACGTCCTCGTTCAATGGCTCGTCTCTGATTTATGGCTGTCCTTTACTGGCGGATCATAACCAGTAACTAATTAATTTCGAAAATCACACAAAATCATTAACCAATCTGATTTCTCAGTTACACTACCGGAAACTACCATTCTGAGTGGCTTGTCCTAATAATGTTATTTCTCAACATTATTTACGTCCTCGTTCAATGGATCGTCTCTGATTTATGGCTGTGAGATACTGGCGGATTATCCCCAGAATCTCCTCCATATTCACTTCTTCAGTTCGCCTTATATGTTTCCACATAATTTCTGAACTGCTTAATCAATCCTTTGATTGATCCTTATTTTCTGGGGCACAGTTATTTGACCCGCTTATCCTAGGCCTACTGCCTTATCACCTCCCCCGTCACTGTATACTCAATAGTAAACAGTCTCTGTATACACAAATACCTCCCCCAGCTTGTTTGCGTCTTTTTATGTCTGTCCGTCCGACCGTAAGTCCCACAATACACTGGACCCTGATGATTATTGTCTTCTTATTATTCTCAGCTATAATATTTGTCACTAGTAGTCCCGATTATCTTCCCATTTTAACCCTGTCTTGATTACAATGCTGTTGTATAGAATTTTAGTCCCCCCTTTTTAAATTTTTGGATTGCATTGTCAAAATGTGTTTTCCCCGGGAGACCAGAGATACCAGTTAACTGGAATAAATCAATTTTTGTTTTTTCAATGGATCAGCTAAAAGCTTCTCAAAAATATAAAGATAAATGAACCTCAACTACAGCAGCCTAGAAATTAACTGACCTCCGACTACGTGTCTGTGTGTAGCTAACTATCCATTCGTTATGTAGCTTCTGTCTAGATCTTGTCGATCTCGCTCCGTCTGTTGTCCTCTGGGTCCCGTCAGTCCTGGCAAACGCCCAACTCCGTGTCTGTCATCTGGATTGCCGTCCGTCCTGGCAAACGCCCAACTCCGTCTGGATCCTGATTCCGTCTAGCTCCCGTTTATTTATCCCCGTCTTGATAACAGTAGCGGCTTCTGATAGCAACCACTACATTAACTAGTATTTATCCACTGATCTTTGTTTTGCAGTGCCACTGTCCAGTCACTTTTGTAACTTTCCAAGTTGTTCAACCAGGTTCTTGAATTGATTTAATTTGCTTTTTCAAATTAAAATCCTGTCAGATGGCACCAATGTAAACGGGTTTTATCCGTGACACAAATCCTGGTCACGGCACCAATGTAAACGGGTTTTATCCGTGACACAAATCCTGGTCACGGCACCAATGTAAACGGGTCTTATCCGTGATACTTTGACATGCTATCGTCGGGTGTCCAAATGTGTTCTGGCACGGCAAACACAACACTCGTGGATAAAATTAACTTAACTCTTGAATATATATAAAATATATATTAAGCATAAAACATTCAATTTCTCAGTACACTGATGTTAGTACTTATATCTCGTTGTGTAATTTGTTGATAATTTTGCTGCTGCTTCAGTGATCTACAAGATGTTAGATACCGAAGCAACTCCCACTAAACTTAGCTAAACCCGAAACGTCTCTGTTACAATACTCCCCAATTTCTGAATTTTCCTCTGAATTTCTTCTCGAAGGCTGTGGGCGCCTTCCTTTATGGCGGATCCCGACGGGCGCAGTCACATCCTGTGGTGAAATGACGTCTCCACCAATCAGGATGCTTACTTTGATATACATTCACATTCATGGGCTGTTTTCCAGAAGTGACTCACACAGGCCTCCAGAAGTAGGGGACATACTGTATGACAATTAGTACTTGTCGCAGTACCGTCTCCACCATGTGGTTCACATGTAAACAGCCCAGGACAGCATGTTTATTCTACCCTTTACTAACCGAAACCCCAATTTAGACACCTGTTACTTAACATTGTTACAGTTATATATGAGTGTATATTGTGACGTTGCTATATATGAGTGCATATTGTGACGTTGTTATATACAAATAACTATTGTTACGTTGTTATATATGAGTGCATATTGTGACGTTGTTATATATGAGTGCATATTGTGACGTTGTTATATATGAGTGCATATTGTGACGTTGCTATGTATGAGTGCATATTGTGACGTTGTTATATATATAAGTAACTATTGTGACGTTGTTATATATAAGTGTATTTTGTGACGCTGCTATACATGAGTGCATATTGTGACGTTGCTATGTATGAGCGCATATTGTGACGTTGTTATATACGAGTATATATTGTGACGTTGTTATATATGAGTGCATATTGTGACGTTGTTATATATGAGTGCATATTGTGACGTTGTTATATATGAGTGCATATTGTGACGTTGTTATATGTCAGTGCATATTGTGACGTTGTTATATGTCAGTGTATATTGTAACGTTGTTATATGTGAGTGCATATTGTGACGTTGTTATATATTGGTGCATATTGTGACGTTGTTATATATGAGTGCATATTGTGACGTTGTTATATATGAGTGCCTATTGTGACGATGCTATATGTGAGTGCATATTTTGCCGTTGTTATATATGAGTGCCTATTGTGACGTTGTAATATATGAGTGCATATTGTGACGTTGTTATATGTGAGTGCATATTGTGACGTTGTTATATGTGAGTGCATATTGTGACGTCGTTATATGTGAGTGCATATTGTGACGTTGTTATATATTAGTGCATATTGTGACGTTGTTATGTACGAGTGCATATTGTGACGTTGTTATATATGAGTGCATATTGTGACGTTGTTATATATGAGTGCATATTGTGACGTTGTTATATATGAGTGCATATTGTGACGTTGTTATATATGAGTGCATATTGTGACGTTGGTATATGTGAGTGCATATTGTGACGTTGCTATATGTGAGTGCATATTGTGACGTTGTTAGATGTGAGTGCATATTGTGACGTTGTTATATATTAGTGCATATTGTGACGTTGTTATATATTAGTGCATATTGTGACGTTGTTATGTACGAGTGCATATTGTGACGTTGTTATATATGAGTAGCTATTGTGACGTTGGTATATATGAGTGTATTTTGTGACGTTGTTATATACGAGTATATATTGTGACGTTGTTATATATGAGTGCATATTGTGACGTCGTTATATATTAGTGCATATTGTGACGTTGTTATGTACGAGTGCATATTGTGACGTTGTTATATATAAGTAACTATTGTGACGTTGTTATATATGAGTGTATTTTGTGACGTTGTTATATACGAGTATATATTGTGACGTTGTTATATATGAGTGCATATTGTGACGTTGTTATATATGAGTGCATATTGTGACGTTGTTATATATGAGTGCATATTGTGACGTTGTTATATATGAGTGCATATTGTGACGTTGTTATATGTCAGTGTATATTGTAACGTTGTTATATGTGAGTGCATATTGTGACGTTGTTATATATTGGTGCATATTGTGACGTTGTTATATATGAGTGCATATTGTGACGTTGTTATATATGAGTGCCTATTGTGACGATGCTATATGTGAGTGCATATTTTGCCGTTGTTATATATGAGTGCCTATTGTGACGTTGTTATATATGAATGCATATTGTGACGTTGCTATATGTGAGTGCATATTGTGACGTTGTTATATGTGAGTGCATATTGTGACGTTGTTATATATTAGTGCATATTGTGACGTTGTTATATATGAGTGCATATTGTGACGTTGTTATGTATGAGTGCATATTGTGACGATGCTATATGTGAGTGCATATTGTGACGTTGTTATATATGAGTGCCTATTGTGACGTTGTTATATACGAGTAACTACTGTGACGTTGTTATATATGAGTGCATATTGTGACGTTGCTATATGTGAGTGCATATTGTGACGTTGCTATATGTGAGTGCATATTGTGACGCTGTTATATGTGAGTGCATATTGTGACGTTGTTATATATGAGTGCATATTGTGACGTTGTTATATATGAGTGCATATTGTGACGTTGTTATATGTGAGTGCATATTGTGACGTTGCTATATGTGAGTGCATATTGTGACGTTGTTATATGTGAGTGCATATTGTGACGTTGTTATATATGAGTGCATATTGTGACGTTGTTATATATGAGTGCATATTGTGACGTTGTTATATATGATTGCATATTGTGATGTTGTTATATATGATTGCATATTGTGACGTTGTTATATATGAGTGCCTATTTTGACGTTGTTATATACGAGTAACTATTGTGACGTTGTTATATACGAGTGCCTATTGTGAAGTTTTTATATAAGAGTGCATATTCTGACGTTGTTACAGCTTATACTCAGGAAGAGATCAGGCTCTGGTAGTTACGGGTTTGGAGTTACAGGTGGTCATCCTGTACAGGTGTGCAGAGTAGACGCTGGAGGACCCGCTGATCACGCCGGGGTCGAACCCGGGGACTGGATCATCAGAGTAAATGGAGAGGATGTCTCCACGGCCACGTCAGAATGTGTCGGCAGAATTATCAGGTAATCATTGTGGGTTACCCTTTAAAGCACTGAATTTAGTTTTTAAAAACCAAGGAACCAAATGTTTTTTTCAGTTTGAAATCATCATAAATGTCTTAGCACTTCATTTGTTATGGTCTACTGCCATTATAATTAATCTCCTTTTTCAATGCGGGGATTGGTTTTGGACGGCAGAATCTGACGTCTAAAGTCGTATCCCGCACTGAAAGATTTTAATGACGGGGCACTGTCTACCTTGATCTAAGGCGTTGAGAAAAGTGGCAAATACAAAAGACCCAACCATCAGTGATCATTTACTTGGCTGGATAGATTATAGGAAGGAGAGCAAAGAGGAGATTGTAAAGACCCACCTGTTAATGATTTACTTGTCTTGATTATAGAGGAGAGAAATACGTGGCAAAAGTAAAAACCCAACCCACTTTTCCGGACGTTTAATACATATTTATTTATTCATATTGTATAAATTACATGAGATGAGAGTGTTTTATATAGCTCCCAACATTATGACATTAGAGCTTCAGGTGTAATATTGAATCCAAACATTTTTACGTGAATGTATAGCTTTAATCTATGGATGTCCTATAATTATGTTCCTGTTATAGGCATTATCAGAAGAAGATTACTTTAGAGGTGTGTCGTCCTATTAAGACGCCCTCCTCCCCTAAAGCCCCCTGCTCTACAGGACCTACTTCTTTGCCCTGTACAGGACCCAACCCTGCCTCATGTACAGGACCTCCCCCTGTACCCTGCACACCACGCGTGTTGCCATGGGAGACAGCCTGGCAACCCGGATGTAGTCTACTGGACAGCAGCAGTGGGAGTAGCTGCGAAGATCACGATGGCGCTATAGAGCAGCAAGGGTGGAAAGAACCCCCAACAGAGAACTCAAGATGTGCCCCTGCCCCTACTCCGGGTGCCATGGCAACCACACATACACCGGGTGCCATGGCAACCACACATACACCGGGTACCATGGCAACCACACATACACCGGGTGCCATGGCAACCACACATACACAGGGTGACTTCGGCGCCTTTGAACCCACCACAGGATGTAAGCCCTCCCTGAAAAGAAATGGCAGCAACCCCCTGAATCTGGGCAGGCGCATTAACTGTCTGAGAGGGTCAGTTCCAGGAAAAGGTCACAAGAGGAGAGTCACATTTGCTGTGAGTTTAGATTTATTTATTTGGTTTGATGCATACAAATTAAATCACAGTATTTAATGTGAATCCCAGTAATGCAAAACAAGTTATAGTGCTAAAAGTGGCTGACAGACAGACGGACGAGCTCGCCACATGACGAAAATAAGCATCAGCAAAGATTTTGCTGTAGCCTAATAAAAACGTGCACTGAACTCTGTGGATGCTAACATTGAGCAGATGTGCTTAAATCAATTGATCGTATTAAAAATACATGCTCACCAATATAAAGTAATTTCATTTATAAAGGTAATCTCAAAAACAACATTTTTTTCAGAATTTTGTGAATCTTCGCGGGTGAGATCTGTGGCACATGGATAGACCAACAGCCGAGGCTGGTGTGTGTTGCCAGACGGGAACGTGTATGAAAACAAGAAAAACTGAAAATATGCAGCAAAATAAATAAATAAATAAATATGCTTATATATGTGTGTGTGTTGAAGCAAAGAAATATATGGCCAGAGATGTGTGCTCATACTTAGCTCATATTGAGTTGTCTCCTAATGTGCTCATATTTAGTGGTCTCACCTACTTTGTTTCCTTGTGGGCTCATATTTAGTCGTCCCACTAACTTGTTTCCAAATGTTCTCATATTTAGTGGTCTCACTTACTTGTTTCCAAATGTGCTCATATTTAGTGGTCTCACTTATTTGTTTTCTAATGTGCTCATGTTTAGTAGCATCACTCACTTGTTTTCAAATGTGCTGGTTTTAACTTTCACTGAATTGTTACTAATATGCTAATAGTCAGCTGTCACTGAGTTGTTTCTCAATATGATCATATTTTGTTATTACACTTTTGTTGTGTGATTTTGTTATAATGCTACATCCAGTGCTAAATAGTATACACATTAGGCAGGGGTAACATACACAAATTATAACAAACACACACACAACATACTAATCAGGGTGATACACACAAGCAAAGACTAATATTCTCTGATCTTAAAGGGTCTATCTTTCACTGTATAAGTGACAGCTACGGCCCTTCGCCTCTAGGAATTCAGGATAAAAAATTGCAGATATCACGTGCTCGAAAACGAAAAAAATATTTATACTGTTACTATTTTTTACCAAGGTTATTGTTATCTAGTCAATGACACGGCCCACTCAGTGCTTAATCTCCAGTATTTAAAGGGTTAATTGATGTTCGGATTTTAACCCGTTAAACCCTCACGATGTATCCAAACTTCATTTTGCATCTCTGAATAATGACTTATTATTTTAAACCAAGGGGTTTTGGACGAAAATTTTTGTGGAACTATTCTATTAATAACAATATATTTTTCTCATTTACCACCCAGTTCAAGTCTTCTTCATCCACTACAAGCCGAGAATTGCGACAGCAATTCACGGCTTGTAGTGAATGAAGATGACTATGGTAAATACAGTCTTGAACGGTTTAAAGGGTGTTTTTACACATGTATGTATGTCTGGTGTTGTTTTATCATGACTCGTATTAATGTAGTTGTGTATACTATTATATTACTTTACAGGATGATATGGTGAGGATAACGCATTAATAGTTTGTTATAGATCGTATGCCGTGCTTGGTCGAAATAAAATATATAGGCCTATATCTGATGTGTCTGATGCTAATTGCAACTCTAAATTGAGGATTTTTTATGTAGAAAAATAAAATCTTCGACACTTTGTAATTGTATTGTCAATTGTTTGATTTGTTCATGGCGAAGAGTATGCAGCACCGAAGGGATACAAGGATATATAGTGGCGGTTGAGGAGAGGGGGGGGGTGGATATGACTTCCCTTTGTCATTAAGCCCTCGCGGAGGCGGGCTGCTTACTGTACTCCACACGGTCCGCCGTAATTTGAATATACATACCCTTCACTAATTAGTTTATCTGATAGTCCTGCTAACTTTTTTATTCGCATTATTCATTATTAAGCAGCCCTCGACGAGGCGGACTGCTTACTGTATTCCACACGGTCCGCCACCGCCACAGTTATTTGTTTTCAAGGTAGCTACTAATCTATCAACTTCTGCTTCCTCATACTTCACATAGCCATCACATACCACTGGAAAATTGTTGTCGTGACATTTTGATCCCCATATCATCAACCCTTAATTACTATGACCACTAACGAAGAAATGCTCGTTAGCTTATTTCAGGAAAAAGTTGCCATCAGATGTTCTTTTAATTTGGCAAACATGTTCAGCTATGTCAGCCAATGACCTGATTAATTTCTGGGATCAAACAATTTCAAAATGGCCGTTTAGCGTAGTAGGCTGAAACTAGTTTCAACGTACCCTCGGGGGGTCTGAAACTAGGGGATGTAACTTGAAACTGGCCTTTATCTAGATTCAGTTTACCGGGGGGTACATTGAAACTAGTTTTCAACTGAAACTGGTTATTGACAATGTAGACCTGCCGTTATTGATCATGTAGACATGCCGTTATTTGGAAGACAAATCCAATAAAATTGTTATTTTTTAGATTTGGGCCAAGATAGCCGGCAAGCATTTTGAAAAGAACGAAATACTAAAAAGTAATTTATCAAATTCCACTATTTTTGGCATCCAAGGGAAGCTGCAGCCTTCACGTGTCTGGCTAAAATCTTTGGGCTGATTGCCTGCGGCCCACTTTGCTTCCTCCACTCAACAACTTAAGCATGTTAGGTATTAGTACATGCACAGGTGGTGGCCGTGGTAAGGGTTTTAAACTACCTGCAATACACTCTTTGCACGATTTTGCGCATTAAACAGTAGTCCCGATTAAAAAGTTCAGCTTTGGTTACTGTGTGGCGTTTTGTTATTGAAAAGAGTGTAACCGGAGTCCCAACTTAATAGTTCAGCTTTGGTCTCTGTGTGGCGTGTTGTTATTGAAAAGGGTGTATAGTGTTTGACATTAGGTCTCTCACGTGGGATGAATGGAGTTACACTTAGCTATTGTTACTTTGGGGACTATCCGGCCCGAGAATAGCAGAGCCCAAGCCTCCGGCTGTCTGGGAAAGCACTGTCAACAATACATCATGCCCTATCACCTCACCTTCACGTCATCATCTTTACACTATTCATCTCATCAATGGGCTGCACTGTTTTATCATATTACAATGACACTTCAATGACCATTAATGCTGAAAGGAGTCAACTGTGTACGAACTGTGGGACATATCTGTACCCAGAAAGCACCAGGCTAGTTACAGAGACAACTAGGGTACAACTAAGACCAGAAACATACAAAGAGTGGTCTATACCTTTGAGTAATATTCGAATACTACTGTTATTTTTAGCATGACAAAACCATGAAATAGCTATGTGTTAGATTTGACAATATATAATCTAAATATAAGATGACGGTCATCACCATTTTCAAAAACACTAAACGTCGGAAGGTGCCAACTTGATTTAGTCTATTTTGATTTTTTTTGTTAGATCTGTTCTATGGGACATATGCTACAACATTGGAAAATATCATACAATAATGAGCTCAATTTAAATTTAAAAATATCATACAATAATGAGCTCAATTTAGTTTTGTTCATTTATTTCAAATCATTTGTCACTTTACACCACATACTTACAACTGAATTTGAAGAAAGCTTAAATAATATGCAACCCCAGTTAGCTTCTTTCAGCTGTAGGTTAATACCAGACAAACAGAGTTAGCAGCTATTTGCTCAACGCTATGCTGTTTGCAGCGCAGAACATCTAAGTTGATTTGACGACTCTCCCCACTTCTAATTTAAAATGTTATAAGCCATGGTGAAAGCAGTTAACTGGAGTAGTATATTTCTATAAGCCATGGTGAAAGCAGTTAACTGGAGTAGTATATTTCTATAAGCCATGGTGAAAGCAGTTAACTAAAGTAGTATGTTTCTGTAACGAAAACTTATCAGTAGAAATTGGTGTTTCTTGTTACAATGTAAGATAACAAATACAGTTGGATTTTTGCAATGCTGAACATATTAGGGAAATATTATATTATCTTAGAGTTGATAGGGGATAACTTAATTTAACCTTTCGCATTGGAGAATCGGAATAACCAGTGATAATACCCAGGGTTGAGTCGAACCGCCGGTTATTCCGATTTTCAAACATGCATAATCATGCGTTTCGTGCTTCAGGCCTACCACTTACCCAGATGTCAATCCAAACACAAAATCGCCATTGTCGGTTCAGATTTGCAGAAATTGCTTAGTTCATTTATTTGCTAATTATTTCATTTTCTTATGTCTTGGATGTATTTAAAACAGGTGACCGAGGTAGGTATGAATATATTGAGTCGAATGATTACCATTTGAAGGTGGTCAGTGGGCTGCCAGTAATAATGCGTGTTTTTCTATGGGATTGAATCATGATCATATGCCTTGCTTGCTACGCGACCAGCAAGACATATTCAATACTAGACTAAGTCAAGCCCCAACTGGGATTTTTATGGGTTTTTTTGGAAATTTCGTGCTTTTTTGTGTTGTTTTCATGTTCCCAAATGTTTCCAAAAAAATGAAACATTGGATAGGATGGTGGGTGGGTGGGGTCTGACCAATCCGAGTTTTCCTCGAATTTTTTTAACTTGAGAAGACCCCTAAGTGAATGTATCCTATGTCAAAGTGTGAGACTCACCGGTTAGAGAACTAAAGTTGATAGATGTTGCTTGTTGGACTGCTCAACTCAAAAAAGGCCCAAGTCTTGTTCTAACCTTGCAACGTCACCAAAAAGGGGGGGGGGCGGTCATGTGAGACTGTCTACCACACCTTCGTATCCCTAATTATAGCTGCATGATGGAACCAAAAAACTCAATAATAAGCTGGGTTTTTAAGTTTTGTAGGCCTAGCCTCAGGCCTAGGCTAGGGTTAGGCTACTCCAGTCCAGCACTAGACTAGGTCTAGACTACTACCAGTCTTGTTGAGGTTATTTTGATTTGGAATATGTCTATTCCCCTAATTTTATTACCTTAGCAACTATTAGCACAGCTGAGTGCTGACAAGTGTATTTCTATTTCCTTTTTGCTCGTTTCAGTCGCCATATAACATTTCTCTTTCGCCGTTTAATGGCTTTCCATCGTGTTTAACGCCTCCTCTTCCTTTCCTTGGGTGAACTTGAATGTGCCACTATATGGCAGAGATATCTGCATCAAAAAACATTCACTGAAAGGAGATAATGTTGAAAGGTGACGAAGAGGCGTTAAAAGGGAAACTGTCAAAGGAAGATGGAAAGGCCAAAACGTTCCATGGATAGGAATTAAAAGGCGACGAGGAAATAGGGGGTCCTAAAATACAAATAAGATGCGTTAAAGGTTTTTATTTTTTTAAATCTTTTTGGCGAACCCAACCGAGGCTCATTTTTTATTATATGCAGTGCGAGTGCTGTGCATGTGCAGTCTGTATATATGTGGGTTGACACAGAAGGTCTGTATTGGTCGTGGGACTATTTGACAGGGCTGTGAGACCAGCTTCCTGTCACTTTGTCCGGATGTAATCAGCCTGACCTCAATCCGACTGACCACCGGATCTATATCCTAGAGCTACCTGGGTCCGGCCATCACCATCACCTGCTGGCTCTTGGTAGCTAATCAACCCCAAATAGGTCATACATCCGAGACGCCCCCCAATGTCGCATCCTTTTAGTGGATGAATCTCGGTCAGTGGCTTGACCTAACCATTGAGCCTGTGTTTAAAGGGTTACAAAGAGGCGATAAATGTCACAGGAAAACAGGAGAATATTAAAGGGCGACTGGAATATTTTTGGTGACTGAGGGGCGTCGAGCAGCGACAGATAAAGAGTCGTTAAAGGGATACTGTTTAAAGCTGATTGTAAGCCATCAATGGGTGACAGAGAAAAGATAAAGAACGATGGAGGAACGTTAAAGGACGACGGACAGGCGCTAATAGGCGATGGGGAAAGGAAATGGTGACAAATGGCCATTAAACAATGATGAAGAGTTGTTATGTGGCACAGAGAACTGTTGAAAAGCGACAGAGAGGAGTTATAGTCAAGTCAACAAGGTTACCATAAAGGGCGACAGAGACACACTAAATGATAACGAATAAGCAATAAATGGCAACAGAGAAATGTGAATGGCGATGAAAATGCGTTATAAATGCAATGGTGAGTTGTTAAACAGCAAACACAACACGTCAGCCTGAAGTTGTGTTAATGTTGGGCCAGCGTCAAAGAGGATGACCCAACATTAAGCCAGCATTGGGTCAATATCGTGTGCTTGCTGGGTATGTGCCACATAAAACTGTTGAAAAGGGACAGAGAGGACTTAAAGTCAACAAGGATGCATTAATGGGTGATAGAGAGGCACTAAATCACAACAGAGGAGCATTAAAGGGGTATGGGGTGGCGTTCAATGGGCGATAGGGTGACGTTAGATGGCAGCGGGGGACATTGAAGAGCGACAAAGAAACGTTAAAAAATACAGGGAACTGTTGAAGGGTGACGAAGAAAAGGTGTTAAATTTCACAGGCAAACCGGTGAAGGGCGACAGGGCGGGGTCAGGGAGGCGTTTTTCACCCAAACTCCACCACTATGTATGATGGCGGAGTTTGTCCAAGCTAGACATATTAGGCATTTTATTTTTCCTAATTAACCTAATATAATTCCACTGAATTTTTCCAACAAATCGTCTCTGCTGTAAAAATACGATACATGCGGTTGTGATGATTTTCACGTAAGCCACACGGCAAAATACCTCTAGAGAGAGCTTCATGAGCGACAGGTTATTTTGTCTTTATTAAACATAATAGATAAAGTGTTTCAAATACAGATTAATTAATCGTTTATTTTTTACTATAAACCTATACCTGTATACAGTTAGACATCTCCTTTTTTGTCATATTAATGTGCGTAACAGCGAAGTCAAAGCCTAAACTAAATATTCTTGTGATCATGGTGATGGCGATTGCTAATTATAATTATAATTATCTGTGATTTGTGTCTGTTCTCAGTGAAAAATAATAGATGGACATGATGTTAATGTAAGACAAAGCATGCATCACGTGTATAAATGAAATTTAAAAATTGTCAAGGTTTGCCATTTTATTTATGCTGATTTCACATAAAAGTGAAATTGAGGAATACTAATTTATGATGTTAAAAACTTACTTTCTCAACATTTTTGATAGTCTTGCGGAATAACAGTATCTATTTTACGTGGTAGGGTATTGTATTTCCTCACAAAATCCCTGAAATAGTCAATTTGGCGGTCATTTTGTATATGCTTATTAGACAACCTAAAACTCAAAATTCTCCGAGAACTTGGCTAATCGTGTTCGGCGCACCCTAATTATGCTAAAAATTCAGGTTCCCAAATTTGCTAAAAAATGCTCCTAAGATTTTATAGGAGCTGTTTTTCCAAAAAATCGTCTAGTCTTTAATATATCCAGTCCTAATTATCGTAGAATAATAATTTTGGTGTCTTCACCTATGTTTTACAGGATCAACGAATCGAATGAAACAACTTATGAAAATATTGGGGCATTTCGCTATGGCTTATTCATAAAAATACAAGATGGCCGCCAGTGAAATTTCTTTTTTTAAAATTCTAATGTCTATATATTGAAAACCAAATTATTTTTGCTGACATTGTATGAAATTATTAATTTGTTATGGTTTTCAGGATAGGAAGGGATATTATCTACATCTTTGTTTTCTGTGTCAGCGAATTAGATGAAGCCACTTATATTACACGAGATCGGCCAAAGAAGTACACGTGGCCAAACAGGTGTTTATTATAATGAAAAATGCAACTACTTTTAGGAGAGGGTGGGGACGACCAGAGAGGGGTTTCACTACATCTAAAATGCTATGTTTTTTATATATTTAGGCCTGATATTTTGTGGATATCTAGGCCTGACATTATTTGCTCCTGTCAGTATTGTCTGATGAGAT
Source organism: Flabesymbios commensalis (assembly GCA_964017125.1). Taxonomy (NCBI): domain Eukaryota; kingdom Metazoa; phylum Annelida; class Polychaeta; order Terebellida; family Flabelligeridae; genus Flabesymbios; species Flabesymbios commensalis. The sequence continues at coordinate 101,585,902 of OZ024905.1, read as the reverse complement.
ATAGGCATGTATTGACCACCCCAGTATAGTTGTATTAAAAAACTCAGAAAACACATGCTAAGCCACATTGTTAATGTTGATTTTATGATGGGCCAGCGTCGTAGACAGTGGACTTACATCAAATCAACATTATTAGGCCTACCCGAGTGAACAAGATATGTCTACACCGACCCAGTGTTTGCTCAATGGCGGGGCTGTGTCGCAGACCATGGACCAACATTGAACCAACATTGGGTCAGTGTGTCCTGTTGACTGGGACTGCACATACAGTAAAAATGATGACCCAGCACTGGGTTCATGATGATCCACAGTCTGAGGTGCTGTCCAAGCGAGAAACAAAAACTGGTTGATACCGTCACTATATTTCTACTGGGACCGTTTGTATATATGTCTACAATAACACAATGAAAAGACACAGATCCAATGTTGCTTTTATGCTGGGCCGACATTGTTTTGCCTAGGCCAGCTAGGATACAACACAGATTTATCGCATTTACTGGGAATAATAATACAAAGCCCAAGATGACAACCATAATTATATATGTTTATATTTAGTGAAGAACATTACATCATTGGAAAAAAAGCTTCTGAGGATGCAGCCTGATGAGGCTTCTTTCTAATAATGTGTTTAAATGACCCTTAAATACCAAAAAATACATGTTCATTGTTGAACGTTGGACACGCCTATTAAAAGGAGAGGGGTTAGGTGCACATAGAAACTGATGCCAAAAGTAAATCTGGTGTCGTTTAGAAAAATATGGTGGGAGGTGCTCCATCACAGTAACTTCATTCTTGGTGTTTCCCAGTCCTTAAAAACATATTTGGTATGTACAATATAATCTTCTTTTATAATTTTTTAAAAAATGTATATTATTTTGAATCTGGAATTTCTGAATATAATATTTATGTATATGTTTAGTTATTTATTATGTTTATATTCTATTACGATAATGGTGATTGTATATTTTAAATGAATTTCCACTGACATTCACCATCAAACTAATAGTCAATGGCTTATAACAAATCAAGATAATAAAATATAATTTCTTGCATTGCTCAGCATTATAATCAACGCTGGGTCAATGTTATATCCCATCAGACAGGTTACATTCAAATAATGTTGGTTTGATGTTGGGCTGGCATCGCAGAATTTGGACCATCAATAAACCAACATTGTTTTGATGTAGATGGAGGATATTTTTTCTAAGAAATTACAGTCCTACACACAGTTGGCTGTGCCCTAGAGGGATCCGGCTCCCCGATTTTTTTTTTTAAATGTAAGGCTTTAAAATGGCGCATTCCAGATATGGTCGTTTTTTTTTGTTTCGGGAATGGTAAACATAGGGCTAGGGGCAGGGCACAGATCTGTGTGTTTTTCATGCCGGTCATCGGTTCAAGTGACTGAGCTGCCCGCAGACATAGTAGGCCATGGGCTACAACCACCCTACGTGCACCCCCCCCCCCACAACTCGCCAACACCAATAAACCTTGATATATATATAAGGTGTAGTCAACTGTCAAAATTTGCGGGACAAGGGTCCCCCAGAAGGCAATAGTGCCCGTGGGTAGGCCAAGGCCCTATTCCATAATAATACTAAATATGCGTTTCATACCCAAAGCCTCATTAAGAGCAAGTTCTTAAATCACAGCAATTTCATATATACTTGAGCGACATCTATGAGTTAATAATTCAAAGCCCTTAGCCTTCGCCCCTACTTGGTCGCTGGCTTGCAAACAAGCTGACTGTATTACTGCGGGGATTTGGAAACTGCTTGACCCCCCAAGCTTGTATCGTCACCCAGTAAACACAAAACATTTGTATGACTTTATGCAATGTTGGACCAACGGCGAAGACATTGTATAAATGTTATACAAATGTCTTGTGTTTGCTGGGCAGGAGGACTTTCTCTCAAACATTGTACATTTATCTAATGTTGGTTCAATGTTGGGCCAGCGTCGCAGACGTTAGCCTAACATTAAAACCGCATTGGATCAATGTCTCGTTTGAGTAGTATCTTGTAATCCGTTCAGTGGCTATATTAATGCCGTCAATCTGTACTCAATAGGCTACTGTTGGCCTACACTTGACCGTCCCAGGCATGCACGTTTTGCAGTTGGGTGATTCTTTAACAGAAAAAAAACGGGACGAACGTTATATTTTGCCCGCTTATTTGGAGGTACCCTTGAACCTGTCTAAAATTAGGGAGTAGGGCTACGCAAACGTCTACCGTTGATGTTCTACCGTTGATGTTAACCAATCTGCACTTGCAATATACAATATAACAGATCATTAAATTCCCGTTCTAATGATATGTCACATATTGTAGTAGAGTAAGTAGTTGTCTCTCCACACACGCTCAAGCATGTGTTTTATTATAATATATTCAGAAAGGACGAAAAAAAACTATTCAACATGGTGAAAGGAAACGACTAAATAAAACGTAATTAATTGCCAGACATATCCATATCCGGCATATATTTTCTAAAACCAGATATGTGTATGCTTAAAATAAGTGTTATCTATATTTGTAAATGTCATATATTTTTTATGCAAGAATTTTGCAGGCTTCAATGAAAATAAGTGTATTTAGCATGGGCTGAAATCTGAAACATAGAATTTTTGTGTACAATTTTGTATCCACTTGGTTTTATGGAGAGCCTAGTATACGTTCAGAGAGAGAGAGAGCTCAGTAAAAAGTCAAAACAATTGTCTGGGCATCTAATAATACCAAGGTCAAATCTAATAATGCTGTGTGCGTTGAATGAAAATGACTCTATTTCAGAGAAGGACTAGGAAACACAATAGAAAAGCAACCCTGGTAATGACCATGTAAACTAGTTTCTTATTGGCACAAGAAAACCTCCAACTTGACATAGTTTTCAGGGTCAGGTGCAGGGATATGGTTATATTAAAAGGTACTAGTAATAGGTAAGGGGGAATTAGTAATAGTGATAGGTAACGGGACAATTTCACTTTTATAGTAATAGTATATTAATAGATCGTGAAAAAATGAAAGTTATAGCAATAGTAATTTTAATACATAGGAAAGTAATAGATAATAGTCTAATACTTTTCTATTACAGAAACAATTTTTTTAAGAAAAATCGTCAATTTTGAAAAATAGTCACAGGTTATAATAAATCATCATTATAAATGGCAGCCTGGGAGCGTTCAGGTATTTTGCATATGTGGTTGACTAAAGGAGGCAAATTTTAGTGACTGACAGTTACGATTTGATGATACAGATGGGGACACTTAGTGACCGGAGATTGAACCGGATCTGAGACTCATAAGTCTTAAAAATGAAGTTACGATAACATGATACTTTAGGCTGAACCCCCAGCATCCCCGGTCACTAAACACCATCTCAAATGCATGCGAGCGTGTAGACTAGCTACAAGCCAGTCATCACACTTAACCTCCCCCATCCTAATAGTGTGACAACATATTTGTATGTGGCCCAAATGATTGTGGCATGGAATGGAATATATTATGACGAATAAAAAAGTAAAAATTGATTATGATCAAATTTACTAATATATTTTACCTAGGTTTAAATATGTATAGCGAATTAACGATTGCTACTCGTGAATTATTTCCAATTTCGTTTCATTGTATATAACTGTTTAAGACGTTAAATAAAAGAAATATGTTGAAGAAAGTCTGTTTTAGTGTGGCTGTGTTTCAAATGTTAGTGGTAAAGTTTTTGTATCGATAATAGAGTGTGGTGTATCATACTTATATTATACAAATAATTGCATACTATAGTATATAAAAAAATTGTGGCATAATTGTCATGTTTAGTTGAGCTGACAATACAGTAAATTGACCACAATACATGTTTTTTTATCTGTTCGTCTGAGGCAGTCGAGAGACTAGGATACCGGGGAGGCGCATTGGGGTATTGTTTGCTAACGACCAATCAGATTACATCATTCAGTGTCAGTGAACAAAAATAAATCCCCTTCCCAACAGGAGCCAAGCAAAGATGATTCTCGTCCATTCCCAGGAGCACTGACTATCAGCAAGAGGGGTGAGAAAACTGTGAATAAATATGAGGTGACAAAACACTGGTAACAGCACGTAATAGCATCGACTACCAGACTACATTGCAAAAAATCATTTTGCATGTCATCTCATAACTATCTTGATTATGTACTCTAACCAAGTTACCTTAAACTATGCCACCACACACCTATATTTAAATAAACATAATATGGATACATAATAATATATGGTCATAATATTCAGCTGGAGTGATAATGATAATATTTGGAATACAATATTTATAGTGATTTCTTTTTAATATTTTATTTAGACAAATATATATTCTATAATACTAAAATTACGTTTAAGTCTGTATAAGATTTTTAATAAAATACATTTCAATTTAATATTTTCTTCACCATTATAGTTAGCGGTGCAGAATACGGATTTAAATGTAAAAGCAGATAATGGTATTTTAATCGTTAGTTTTGCCGTGAAATGTATCCGTTAAGACTCGAGTCATTGATTCGATCACAGTATATAATTTCTCCGAAATTTATTTGGATACCGAGAGTAGTAATGTATCGACTACCATCCAGGGTGCTACTCCAGGGTCCTTTTTGAAAAAAATAATGTTTGTGAGATCCAATGGACATTTATTGTGAGATCGCATAATCATGTCATTTGTATCATATACAAATATGCATAACAATCATAGTGATAGTAATAAATCTTATGTAATAGATCACATGTCTGGTCAGGTTTGAGTCACCAGACTGCTGTATAATGTACTTTGACCCTTAAAGCGCGGATTTTAAAAAAAAACCTTGTGAACCAAAGGTGTTTTTTTCAATTTGAAATTATCATAAATGTCATAGTTAGCTCTTTCTGATTCATTTGAATACCTATGTTATGGGTGTACGACATTATAAATATTTTAATTCTTACAGTGCGGTAATTGTCTTTAGTCGTCAGAATCTGACGTCTACAGACGTCAGATTCTGACGACTAAAGACGATCCTCGCGCTATAAGGGTTAGTAGTTTTTAAAAAAATGATGGTTTTTCTTGACAAGTCATGTTTTTCATAAAACAAATCCTGACTTTTCGGGTTATTAAGGTATTGTGACAAACCTGAGTAATATTCTGTCATTTTGTATTAACGTGTTTAATTATAATTAAAAGTGCATAATGAACCTAATGGTTGCTATAAAATGTGTGTTTTTCAGGGTTTTTATAAAAAACAATCCTGACTTTTTCGGGTTATTTAGGTATTGTGAACCTGCCATAATGTTTCAGCTAAAAAAAATCATTTTGGCCTGTCATGCCGTCTCTTATAAGTAGAAGGGTGATGTGTGCTATACATAAGCAGTTTTACTGCTATGTTATTATCATTACTAGTATTTATACATTGGATAAATAAGTGATAACATAATATTTTTAAAGTAGTATAATCATGTCATATAAATGCATCGTGTGTTTTATTGTATTCCTTGATGACGAAAAACAAATGGTTTGATGGAATAATATTGTCTCTAACTTAATTATTGACAACAAAGATGTGATAGATGTATTGATATCATGCCGGCCATTTTGAATTTTGCACGATAATGATGTCGACTAAATGTATAGCGTTTTTTCGTATTTTTCCTACCAAAAACATATAGTCCAGAGAAATAATATCGTCCCTCTCAATATTAATGATGAAGATATGATAACTTTAGGGATTTCATGGCGGCCTTTTTAAATTTTGCATGATAATGATCTCGAATAAATGTATCGCGTGTATTATTGTACTCCTTGATACCGAAAATATATCGTTTGGTGAATTAATCTCGCCTCTATCTCAATTATTAACGAAGATATGATGATTTTAGTGATTTCATGGCGGCCATTTTGGATTTTTCGTTTTAAAAAACCCTCAAGGTGAGAAACCCACATCCGCCTAGATATTATTATAGGTATGCTAGAGATGCATAATCAAAAGAGAAAAAAATTATCAGCCAAAACAAAGTTACACCGAAGATTCAGAGTTGGCTGCAGGACTACACAAGTGCGTTTTGTCTGACTGGCGGGACGCCAAGATAGCTGAATCTATATATAGCATAGCATATTGACTCACTCTTACATCATAACCAGGGGTTGGTAAACACTGCTGGTGGTTTGCAGTATGGTGTATACTGAAAACATCACACCAGTAAATACAAAACATTTGTATAATATTTATACAACGTCGGCCCAACGTGGAAGACGTTGGGCCGACGTTGTATAAACGTTATACAAATGTTTTGTGTTTGCTGGGATACCGGATGTGACCTTTACACTCCCAGTAAACACGATACACCGACACAATGTTGGCTCACTGTTGGGCCAACGTCGCAGATGATGGTACAACATTGAGCCAATATTAAGTCGGTGTATGGTGTTGAATGAGACACCTCAGTGGCCAGCAAACACGAAACGTTGATCTAATGTTGTTTCAATGCTGGGCTAGTGTCGCAGACGGTGGCCTAGCATTGAAACAACATTAGGCCAACGTTTGGTGTGTGCTGTTAGGCTGGTCTAAATAGAGGAGTAACCATATCCCAGCAAAACAAAAGTAGGCCAAAGTCGGGTTTAATGTTTTGCCATTGCCGACCAATGGAACAGCCTCAGGCCAGCATTGATTCAATATTTTTCTGTTTATTGGTATGCCAGTCGTTTGTTAGACGGGGCACCTGTCTGGCACTCCAGACGGGGAGCTGGATGTTGTTTATAGACTCCAGAAATTCAAAAAAATGGCCGCCTTTTATACTGTTCATACCAGCTCGATTCGAATTTTCATTTGTTTATATTTTCCTGACGCGACCTTAAAAACTTATCAACGGTGGCGGCCATGCATTTTTTCAGCGTAACAAATTGCTTGTACACCACTAGACAGTCAGATGAGGGTGTGCAGACATCACACTGGTGCCTCGCCTATTTTTTCAATAGACAGCTTGTCAACCGGGGGCGGGACCGGTTGACAATGTTGACTAGTCGTTTGTCACCTCAGCAAACACTAGATATTTACTTTAGTTTTTTAAATGTTGGACCATCGTCTGCGATGCTTGCCCAACAATAAACCAGCATTGGGAAAGTGGTTCATAATAACTGGGACATGATAATATTGGACCATGTACTGAGACAGAAAGAGGCTGTGAATGTGGACAGTAAGGCCACTATGTTTTATTTCTCTGTTTTAGATGAGCGCGCGCATTAGATTTAGGCCGCGCATTAGGCCTACCAAAAAAAACATGTTTTTTTTCTGCCCAGCGCGCGCATTAGATTGTTGCCGATTTCAGAAAAAAAAAAATTCTTCAGTAGACAAAAAAACATTTCGAACAGAGCAAGTTTATTTCAGGAGATAAAAAAATATTTTCCCAGATATGTTTCTATTTTGCTTGTTTTTTCCGTCGCCCTCAATCACTTTTTTCAAAATAGGTCAAAAGTGTTTTTTATTTCGTCGCCCTCAGTAACTTTTCTAGAAATTTGTCAAACGTTTTTTTTATTTGGGCACCCTCAATAACTTCTCCAAAAATAGGTTCAATGTTTTTTTTTCTTAAATGTTTTTTTTTTACCGCCCTCCCTCATGAGATTTTGATTTTATCTAAAACAGAGAAATAAAACACAGTGGCCTAAGTGACTTGATGTGGCGTGGCTTGGTAGATATCAATAGGGCGCACATCATTTCCAGCTGAACGTCAGACCAAGGAGGTTATATATAACCTACTTGGGCGGAGTGAAATGACGTTATTCACAGACACAATTATTCTCCAAAATGACGTTATTTTCAGCTGAACGTCAGAGTGATAGGACGTTATTAGGACGTAATATTCACAGAGACATGATTATTCTCCAGAGTAGAGGCGATTATAAGCTATCCCCGCACTCCATTTCAAGCTGAGCGTCAGAGTGATAGGACGTTATTTGGACGTCATTCACAGATATATAATTATTCTCCCAAAGTGGAAGAGACTAGAATCTATCAGATATATGTCTCACAGTGGTAGGACGTCAGAGATATATCAGAGATATATTCCCAAGCTATCAGATAGACGTCTGACAGTGATAGGACGTTATTCACACATAAATATCACACAAGCTATTACAACAGACAGAAGAGAAAGGCGGCACTAAACCTGTTATTGAACAGCATCCTTCTGACAACCAGGTAGGAACTCATTCTTGTATAGTCAGTCAGACAGTGTATTGAAAAACGGTCATTGTAACAAAATACTCCGGTATTGATTACCAGCACGTGCGAGGCGTTGAGTGAATGCTGGTTTATTGCTGGGCCAACATTGGCGACAATCAGGTAGAAACGTATTATTATACTGTAGCTTTAATACTTTTCGTGTGTTTAACTTTTTGCGAATTTCTGATTTTCGGAATTTTCACGAAATTTAGAATTCGAAAATTTTGAATTTTTTCCTTTAGTAGCACTATTAGAATAAATGATGTCGCAAGTTTCTTGATTTCGCAAATTTGTCCTCCTGCTCATTAAAAAAAAACATTACTGCATGCTTGCCCAGCAAGCACCAGGCGTTGAGCGAATGCTGGCTTATTGTTGCTCCAGCGACGGAGACCAACTGTAAACCAGCATTAGTTTTCCCTATATTGTAGAAGGTTGTGGCTTTCAAGGTATCTGGGAAAGCCAAGTCATCCCATGCAGTTTAGAATGTTTTAAATTAAAAATAAAACAAAAACTAAAAGATCAGTTTTTTCCAGCAATTGTCGTCCCAGGTGGACCAAAGTAGTAAATGTTTGAACTACAGAATTTTTAAGTCTTGAAACTTTAACAATATCTAACGATCCTGCCTTATTCTCAACGTGTATGGATGACTAGATTTAGGTGTAGAAAACTCAAGCTTCCGATTGAAGCAGGTTGTCGACATGGGGTTTTAAGAGAAAACAGAATATGTACACATTGCAATATGGAAGTGGGGGACGAATTCCATTACTTGTTTAAATGCTCTCACTTTAATTATATACGAAAACGCTTGTTAAATTGTTTTTACTCTCGTGCACCAAACAGTCTCAAGTTCGAGTTGTTAATGAATGTGCAGAACGAAGTAAACGCTAAGCATTTTTGCGGCCTTTGTGAAATATTGGACCAACGTCGAAGACATTGACCTGGCGTTGTACGAATGTTTTCCAGATGTTTTGTGTTTGCTGGGAATGTAATAATATTATAATATATTGTTATTCAGCTATATTATTCACCCTGTATTTAATGTGAATGTAATGTTACCACGCATGCTCACCTGGCATACTTTTTTCAGCTTGTTCTTTTGGAACTTTTCAGAATAAATTACTTGTTACTCGTTACTATTTACCTACAATTGACAGCTTGGTTTTCTATTGTCTGAGCCCTCTCAACAGGATACATGTTACAGCCCATGTGAGTTGCCTGACCCCCTCAGTAGTATATATGTTACAGCCCATGAGAATTGTCCGACCCCCCTCAGTAGTATATATGTTACAGCCCATGTGAGTTGTCTGACCCCCCCTCAGTGGTATATATGTTACAGCCCATGTGAGTTGACCCCCTGAGTAGTATATATGCTACAGCCCATGTGAGTTGTCCCCCCTCAGTAATATTTATGTTACAGTCCATGGGAGTTGTCTGACCCCTCTCAGTAGTATATATGTTACAGCCCATGTGAGTTGTCCCCCCTCAGTAGTATATATGTTACAGCCCATGTGAGTTGTTTGACCCCCCTCAGTAGTATATATGTTACAGCCCATGTGAGTTGTCCCCTCTCAGTACTATATATGTTACAGCCCGTGTGACCCCTCAGTAGTATATATGTTACAGCCCATGTGAGTTGTCCCCCCTCAGTAGTATATATGTTGCAGCCCATGTGAGTTGTCCTTAGTAGTATATATGTTACAGCCCATGTGAGTTGTCCGACCCCCTTAGTAGTATATATGTTACAGCCCATGTGAGTTGTCTGACCCCCTCAGTAGTATATATGTAACAGCCCATGTGAGTTGTCTGACCCCCTCAGTAGTATATATGTTACAGCCCATGTGAGTTTTCCGACCCCCTCAGTAGTATATATGTTACAGCCCATGTGAGTTGTTTGACCCCCTCACTAGTATATATGTTACAGCCCATGTGAGTTGTCTGACCCCCTCAGTAGTATATATGTAACAGCCCATGTGAGTTGCCTGACCCCCTTAGTAGTATATATGTTACAGTCCATGTGAGTTGTCTGACCCCCTCAGTAGTATATATCTTACAGCCCATGTGAGTTGTCTGACCCCCCCCCCCCTCCCCCTCGGTAGTATATATGTTACAGCCCATGTGAGTTGTCTGACCCCCCTCAGTAGTATATATGTTACAGCCCATGTGAGTTGTCTGACCCCCCTCAGTAGTATATATGTTACAGCCCATGTGAGTTGTCTGACCCCTCCCCCCTCAGTAGTATATATGTTACAGCCCATGTGAGTTGTCTGACCCCCTCAGTAGTATATATGTTACAGCCTATGGTGGTTGGCCCCCCTCAGTAGTAGATATGTTACAGCCCATGTGAGTTGTCTGACCCCCTCAGTAGTATATATGTAACAGCCCATGTGAGTTGTCTGACCCCCTCAGTAGTATATATGTTACAGCCCATGTGAGTTTTCCGACCCCCTCAGTAGTATATATGTTACAGCCCATGTGAGTTGTTTGACCCCCTCACTAGTATATATGTTACAGCCCATGTGAGTTGTCTGACCCCCTCAGTAGTATATATGTAACAGCCCATGTGAGTTGCCTGACCCCCTTAGTAGTATATATGTTACAGTCCATGTGAGTTGTCTGACCCCCTCAGTAGTATATATCTTACAGCCCATGTGAGTTGTCTGACCCCCCCTCCCCCTCGGTAGTATATATGTTACAGCCCATGTGAGTTGTCTGACCCCCCTCAGTAGTATATATGTTACAGCCCATGTGAGTTGTCTGACCCCCCTCAGTAGTATATATGTTACAGCCCATGTGAGTTGTCTGACCCCTCCCCCCTCAGTAGTATATATGTTACAGCCCATGTGAGTTGTCTGACCCCCTCAGTAGTATATATGTTACAGCCTATGGTGGTTGGCCCCCCTCAGTAGTAGATATGTTACAGCCCATGTGAGTTGTCTGACTCTCCTCAGTAGTATATATGCTACAGCCCATGTGAGTTGCCTGATCCCCTCAATAGTATATATGTTACAGCCCATGTGAGTTGTCCGACCCCCTCAGTAGTATATATGTTACAGCCCATGTGAGTTGCCTGACCCCCTCAGTAGTATATATGTAACAGCCCATGTGAGTTATATGACCCCCTCAGTAGTATATATGTTACAGCCCATGTGAGTTGTCAGACCCCCTCAGTAGTATATATGTTACAGCCCATGTGAGTTGTCTGACCCCCCTCAGTAGTATATATGTTACAGCCCATGTGAGTTGTTTGTCCCCCTCAGTAGTATATATGTTACAGCCCATATGTGTTGTCCGACCCCCTCCCACCTCAGTAGTATATATGTTACAGTCCACGAGAGTTGTCTGACCCCCTCAGTAGTATATATGTTACAGCCCATGTGAGTTGTCTGACCCCTCCCCCCACAGTAGTATATATGTTACAGCCCATGTGAGTTGTCTGACCCCCTCAGTAGTATATATGTTACAGCCTATGATGGTTGGCCCCCCTCAGTAGTAGATATGTTACAGCCCATGTGAGTTGTCTGACCCCCTCAGTAGTATATATGTAACAGCCCATGTGAGTTGTCTGACCCCCTCAGTAGTATATATGTTACAGCCCATGTGAGTTTTCCGACCCCCTCAGTAGTATATATGTTACAGCCCATGTGAGTTGTTTGACCCCCTCACTAGTATATATGTTACAGCCCATGTGAGTTGTCTGACCCCCTCAGTAGTATATATGTAACAGCCCATGTGAGTTGCCTGACCCCCTTAGTAGTATATATGTTACAGCCCATGTGAGTTGTCTGTCCCCCTCAGTAGTATATATGTTACAGCCCATATGTGTTGTCCGACCCCCTCCCACCTCAGTAGTATATATGTTACAGTCCACGAGAGTTGTCTGACCCCCTCAGTAGTATATATGTTACAGCCCATGTGAGTTGTCTGACCCCCTCCCCCTCAGTAGTATATATGTCACAGCCCATGTGAGTTGTATGACCCCCCTCAGTAGTATATGTTACAGCCCATGTGAGTTTTCAGACCCCCCTCAGTAGTATATATGTTACAGCCCATGTGGGTTGTCTGACCCCCTCAGTAGTATATATGTTACAGCCCATGTGATTTGTCTGACGACTCCCCCCCCCCCCCAGTAGTATATATGTTACAGCCCATGTTAGTTATCTGACCCCCCCTCAGTAGTATATACGCTACAGCTCATGTGAGTTGTCTTACCCCCCCCCCCCTCAGTAGTATATATGTTACAAACCATGTGAGCTGCCCCCCCCCCTCCGTAGTATATATGTAACAGCCCATGTGAGTTGCCTGACCCCCTCCGTAGTATATATGTTACAGCCCATTCGAGTTTTCAGACCCCCCTCAATAGGTATATATGTTACAGCCCATGTGGGTTGTCTGACCCCCTCAGATGTATATATGTTACAGCCCATGTGAGCTTCCCCCCCCCCCCCTTCCGTAGTATACTGTAGATCTGGTAATTTTCGCGTGTTTAAATTTTAGCAATTTTTTATTTTGTAACTTTTCACGAAGATTATAATTTGCGAATTTTCATTTTTCTTTAGTAGAGTTATTAGAAAAATACTTTTCGCAAGATTCTTGAATTCGCGAATTTGTCCTCCTCGCGAGATTCGCGAAAATTAAAACCTCCGAATATTACCAGATCTACAGTATGTAACAGTCCATGTGAGTTGCCTGACCCCCTCAGTAGTGTATATGTTACAGCCCATGTGAGTTGTCTGACCCGCTCAGTAGTATATATGTTACAGCCCATGTGAGTTGTCTGACCCCCGTCAGTAGTATATATGTTACAGCACATGTGAGTTGCCTGACCCCCTCAGTAGTTTATATGTTACAGCCCATGTGAGTTGCCTGACCCCCTCAGTAGTTTATATGTTACAGCCCATGTGAGTTGCCTGACCCCCTCAGTAGTATATATGTTACAGCCCATGTGGGTTGTCTGACCCCCCTCAGTGGTGTATATGTTACAGCCCATGTGGGTTGTCTGACCCCCTCAGTAGTATATATGTTACAGCCCATGCGGGTTGTCTGACCCCCCTCAGTAGTAAATATGTTACAGCCCATGTGAGTTGTCTGAAACCCTCAGTAGTATATATGTTACAGCCCATGTGAGTTGTCTGACCCCCTCCCCCATAGTAGTATATATGTCACAGCCCATGTGAGTTGTATGACCCCCCTCAGTAGTATATATGTTACAGCCCATGTGAGTTTTCAGACCCCCCTCAGTAGTATATATGTTACAGTCCATGTGAGTTGTCGGACTCCCTCAGTAGTATATATGTTACAGCCCATGTGAGTTGCCTGACCCCCTCAGTAGTATATATGTTACAGTCCATGTGAGTTGTCTGACCCCCTCAGTAGTATACATGTTACAGCCCATGTGAGTTGTCTGACCCCCTCAGTAGTTTATATGTTACCATGGTTACAGCCCATGTGAGTTGTCTGACTCCTCCCCCCTCAGTAGTATATATGTTACAGCCCATGTGAGTGGTCCGACCCCCCTCAGTGGTATATATGTTACAGCCCATGTGAGCTGTACCCCCTCAGTAGTTTATATGCTACAGCCCATGTGAGTTGTCTGACCCCCTCAGTAGTATATATGTTACAGTCCATGTGAGTTGTGTGACGACTACCCCCCCCCCCCCAGTAGTATATATGTTACAGCCCATGTTAGTTATCTGACCCCCCCCCCCTCAGTAGTATATACGCTACAGCTCATGTGACTTGTCTTACCCCCCCCCCCCTCCCTCAGTAGTATATATGTTACAGATCATGTGAGTTGCCCTCCCCCCTCCGTAGTATATATGTAACAGCCCATGTGAGTTGCCTGACCCCCTCCGTAGTATATATGTAACAGCCCATGTGAGTTGTCCGACCCCCTCAGATGTATATTTGTTACAGCCCATGTGAGCTTCCCCCCCCCCCTTCCGTAGTATACTGTAGATCTGGTAATTTTCGCGTGTTTAAATTTTAGCGAATTTTTTTATTTTGGAACTTTTCACGAAGATTATAATTTGCGAATTTTCATTTTTCTTTAGTAGAGCTATTAGAAAAATACTTTTCGCAAGATTCTTGAATTTGCGAATTTGTCCTCCTCGCGAAATTCGCGAAAATTAAAACCTCGCGAATATTACCAGATCTACAGTATGTAACAGTCCATGTGAGTTGCCTGACCCCCTCAGTAGTGTATATGTTACAGCCCATGTGAGTTGTCTGACCCCCTCAGTAGTATATATGTTACAGCCCATGTGAGTTGTCTTACCCCCCTCAGTAGTATATATGTTACAGCACATGTGAGTTGCCTGACCCCCTCAGTAGTTTATATGTTACAGCCCATGTGAGTTGCCTGACCCCCTCAGTAGTTTATATGTTACAGCCCATGTGAGTTGTCTGACCCCCCTCAGTAGTATACATGTTACAGCCCATATGAGTTGTCTGACCCCCCTCAGTAGTATATATGTTACAGCCCATGTGGGTTGTCTGACCCCCCTCAGTAGTATTTATGTTACAGCCCATGTGAGTTGTCTGACCCCCCTCAGTAGTATATATGTTACAGCCCATGTGAGTTGCCTGCCCCCCTCAGTAGTATACATGTTACAGCCCATGTGGGTTGTCTGAACCCCCTCAGTAGTATACATGTTACAGCCCATGTGGGTTGTCTGAACCCCCTCAGTAGTATATATGTTACAGCTCATGTGAGTTGTCACCAGGTCACTAGGGCAAACACATTTTTGCACACCGCCAGCACTGACCAGAGTACTGTTCGCCAGTGGTGATATAACTAACCAACTGGATGTTGGCAAAATACTTTGATATAACATGATAAAGACCCTGTTGGTATTCTTCATGTAAATTATTTTTATTCTATTTAAAGTAAATTTTATAAAAGATCAGGTGCGGGTTACCTTTAACAGTTTATAATATATTAATTAAATTATGGTCCAGCTGTTTTTTCCATTTGACAGCGAGATGTCCGTCACTTCAGCTCACAGTGTGTTATGTAGTTATGTAATCAAGACACATTTGCTTTAGAGTAGAAACATTGAGAGATTATATATTGTAAATATTAATACCGAAGTACTTTAATGTGGTACCAAGAAACAAAATTTATAATTTTAATGCAGCTGGGTCGTTTTCCTTCGCTGAACCATAATTTTGACATTGCAGTGGATCTCACACTGTGGACGTTGACCATGCTGCACATGCGGGTGGGCCTACAATGTTTGCTCTGCGAATCATGGCGACGCGCCAACTTCAAGCACTTTTTTAAATAGCCCACCGACTATATTTACACGCACTATTAACTGATATTTCATTTGTGCTCCCTAAGTTATATTATTTTATATTGTAATTGGCTGTTATTATTATTTTGACCACTTGTGCTAATTATGATGCCTTTTCTATAAAAAAAACATCCTCAAACATCCACACTTAATGCTCATAGTCATATCCTAGATTTATCATAAATAAAATTTCACCAAAATCTTATGGCGGCCATATTGGATCTGTGTGTATAAAAAAAATATTGCTGAAATCTGTATCTGTATATTACGTGGCAGTACGCACTATTGTGCTATCGCGGGACTAACTTAGCAAGGCCTGTTATCATTCATGATATCATTCATGGCCTTATATATGTATCAAGTACTCCACATTGTGGATTTTTGGGGTCTCGCCGGGTGGAGGGCGGGGGCCCTAGGGTAGTGGTTAGCACCGCTGCCTTTCACGCCAGAGTTCGGGGTTCGGTTCCCGGTCTCGGCGGTTTGAAAGAAACAAAAAATGTTTCTTCCCCATCCACGTGTGAAAGTCAGTATTGTGGGGAGCCTCCGTGACCGAGAGGTAGCGTGCTCGGCCTCAGACCGCCAGGGCTCGAATTTGGAATCCTGTGTCTGGAGGACAGTGTCATCTCAATCATCTCACCATCCTCAGGAGGTTCTCCTGGCCCAGTTTAGTCTATATGTGCACAAAGGTGGCCTAAGGCCCGATCCATTTCATTTTCTCGCCGGATGGAAACTGCGCCTACGTCCATTGAGGTTCTTTTACGTCCGACTCAAAGTCAGTCAGATTTAAGCTGATTTAAGCGGTTCTCTGAGCCCCACGAAATGAAATGAATTCTTTGACCTAAAAAAACACCTTATATGAATGTTTCATTACAAAACATATCATCACCCACAATTTTTCTAAATTTGCTAATTCGCATTGACCGCCATTTTTAACAAGTGTCGCCACAAAATCGGCCCACACTTTTCAGAGGTACATAGGAGCCAATGTTCTCATTTAACCCTTTGAGTGCGGGCGACGCTTTTAAGCGCATTCATACTGTTTTTCCACAACTAAAATTTGACAGAAATTGAACAAATATGCATGTATAAATCTTGAGTAAAGCCCACATTGTGAAATTTAGCAGGTTTAATTTTTAAGTGAGGAGGTATTTTCCTTTCATTTGAAGTTGGCAATTGCGTGAGCAATGCCAACTTCAAATGAAAGGGAAATGTTAAGTAGTAATGAAGCACTTAAAGAGTTAACCCATCAAGATGACTTGACTACCAGAAAAAACGAGTTCTAGATTCCACTGTCACCGGACCTTGGACTATGACACAACTATAATACTAAAACTATTAGACTCAGGTTTACCGTCTACACGTACTAGTCAAGAGTAATGGTTGTAATACACTAATATATTTAATAAAATGATAGGTTATGAGAGATTGAAAATATGCTGATTTATATAAAAAATATGTTTTTAACCCCAGCCCAATGAAGTTGAGGACGGGGTTTATGGCGCGCCTCGAATGTCAGGTCATCTTTATTTTATTTGTTTAATGAAAATAAATTTGCCACCTGTGACTGGCTGATATGTGATGGAATGATTGGTGGCTGACGGAAAAGTGACTGACAGATAGGTGGCTGACTGACAGGTGATTGACTGACAGGTGAAATTATGAGAAAGACAGCTTTGATTCAGACACAAAGTGAGTGAAAGCTACTATTGCGTTGTATGTTGTTTCCTTCACATCCATATTATTACCCATATTAAATATTGGTATCTCAATTATATTTGCCAGTTTTTATTACACGGTGGCCTTTTGTACATTAATAACGATTTCTTAGAAACTAACAGATTTGAAATTTAGGGTAAATTAAATCTGAAAAAGCGGTACGCATATACAGGTGTTTAAAATTAATGCACAGATAGGGCTTCAGCTCGGAGGCCTATGAATTGTAAGTTCATTTTTTTAGTATTTTATTTCTTTAATGAAACTAAATATGCCACTATATCTAACCAATTTAGAAGAATTTGACTAACTTACAGAGAGCAGACTGACTAGTGACTGACTGACAGGTGGCTGCCTGACAGGTGACTGATTCACAGACGTCAATACCTGATCTCACCAGAAGTTCATAATCAAGATGATAACTCCACAGATTATATAGTTATTCCATACGTGTGTTTCCAGTATGGCAGAGGGAGGACCACCAAAAAAGTCGGATGATCAGAGAGAAAATCTGGACAGTGGTTTCATGAGCCTGATGCTTGAAGACAGCATCCAGTCAAGTGAGACAGAACCTAGAGACCAAAGTTGGCTGAATAGAGATATCGCCCAGCTAAGTGAGTCAGAGTCTAGAGACCTGAGCTGGCTGAATAGAGATATTGTGCAGCCAAGTGAGACAGAACCTAGAGACCAGAGTTGGCTGAATAGAGATATCGCCCAGCTAAGTGAGTCAGAATTATAGATTTTATCACCTGTTTTCATGATTACGTAATTACTTACAATCATATCAAATACATGTTAAATGTTTATTCTGTCAAGGTACCATTGGCACAGAAGGAGAAGGCCGGGGAGGTGATGAAAGTGGGATGTCCCTAAGAAGACAAATTGCTCGTTCATCTTGTGATAATTATGATAAAAGCGATGAAGACAGTCATGTGGACAGAACCATGTACCCACCTGACCTCGACCGACTCAGGATTCTCGCCTCAGTCGTGGAGACATGTCAGAATGTGAATAGTGAGGTGTCACCACAGCCTTGTCAGATCAGTGAATTTCAGAATGACACCAGGAAGGTGTCACCGCAGACACCAGAGCTCAATACATCCGACACTCAGAGTCCACCTTATGACCAGGGTGCTAGACGCAGGATGCCACTCCACAGACCAGAGATCAGACCATCCTGTGATGTTTATATCATTTATGACACAGACCATGTTGGAGCTGATGTTCCTGTGCAGCTGGTCAGGCTGCTAGAGGACGAGCTGGACAAACATGGCTATACATATACTGACTGTGGCAGAGACTGTCTGCCTGGAAGATCCACCACACAGCAGCACGTGGACCTCATCACTCAGGCTGATTTTGTCGTCTGTTTCATTTCCATTTGCGAACAAATGAGTCAGGTATCTTTAAAACTTATTTGCCATGTGAAGAAGGCACTGACAATCAAACGAAAGTCAGGACACTTTAATAGAATCATCCCTGTTTTCTGTAACATGGCAGAGGAGCAGGTCAGGGAGATACTTGATGCTCACCTTTCCGAGATGATGTTGATGAATCATATTATAGCCAGGCACAGAGACGTGACGTATATAGAGAAGGTGATGGATGCCTTGACAGCCACACCATCAGGTAAAAGCAACAGCAAAAGTATATATTATGTAGCGATACATTACTTAAATCTAATATAACTATTTTGTGAAATATTGTTCAGTTGATATTGGCCTAAAGTAGAAATTAGAAAAATATTGTATTTGACCACTCGCCCATTTTGATATCCTTATAGGTGAAAGCCTTAATTGATCATTTCTCAATATGAAACATTATTTAGATTTTTCGTTTAGTTCATGCAATTCCAACATGATTCTTAATTCCATTACTTTACATTTTACTTGAGAAACTACTCCATGGGGGTTTTCACAAACTGTGAGAAATAATATGATAATTGTCAGTACAATATGCTATTGACAAAATACTGCCACATATTATGATATTACACACTTACTATTTAGAAAAGTTGTTTCTAGTAATAGTTACTGTAAATAACAACCAGGGAAATCAGCATCACTTATCTCTCAGTCACGCTGGAGTGTATTGAATTGTGTATGATTGTATTATATTCCTGGTTTATTTATGTTATTCTGATTGATGTGTTACAGAAGCTCAACTTGTGAAGGTCTACAAGAGGGACTTACCCGACAAATGCTGCCCTCTGTTCAGATTGGAGGATGCTCTGTTTATTCCTCGTGAGCTGATAGATATATACCTACAGCCCAAGTGTCTGATTCATGAATACCGGGGCGGTCAGAAAGTGGTAAATTCACGTTTGTCAAGCCTGACCTCTATTGTAGAGGTCACCGAGCAATCTGAACCAGGTGCGAAGATCATTGTGAGTGCATCAGCTGGACTTGGCAAATCTGCGATTTCTTCTCACACTACCAGATTATGGTGTCACGGTCAAGCCATGGACAAATACAAGCTGTTATACCAGTTATTACCTAGGTATATACATAGACACGCTGAACCAATAGAGAGGATCATCTGTACAGATCTGAAGCTACACGCTACATCAGCAGAAGCAGAAGTAAGAAGAGCCATAAAGTATAATGCTGAGAACATGGCATTCATTATTGACGGTTACGATGAGGTGATGGAGAGAGATCAGCGCTTCTCAAGCCTTAATAAGGTCATCTCTGGTGAAGTGGCTAAGGATTCTAAGGTGGTGATTACCACGAGGCCACACTGTGTGAACCACCTGACTAAGCTGTGTCACGACAGCTATGTACTGGTGGAGCTACTGGGCCTAACAGCAGCCGCGTCAAAATATTATATAGAGAAGATGTGTACTGAGGTAAAGACATAGAAGCAAGGAAAGAAGCCTCTCTGCAGATATTATCACAAATCCCAGAGGAAGCCAGGCATGTTCCTCTTCTGCTGAACATGGCCGTCATAATTCATCGATGGAACAGGGAACACCCCACAGAAGCCAAAGAATTCCCCGAAGTAAGAACTGTAAGTGATGTCATTGGACGCGTCATTGCCATGTTTCTTTCTTTACAAGCAGAAAAAGATAAAGGTTTATATGCAGTGCCTGTGCATGTTTCCCCACTCACAAGAGGCATACCTAATCGACACATCATAAAAGAATTTGCCAGGATGTGCTTTGATTCTATCAGAGAAAAAAAATTCGAATTTTCATCAGAAACTCTAGATCGCTTTGATTTCGCCAAAAGTAATGATTTAAGCCAGCTGGGCTTTCTGGAAATGACACTTGATGAGGAAGGAAGCGTGGAATCCGCTCGCTGCTTCCACAATCAGATAATGGAATACTGTGCGGCTATGTATGTAGCCTATCACCCTGATGCATTACAATCCATCCTGAGAACATTCTCTTCTGCCAAGGACAAGATAATGTCAGAGAGTCTAGGATTCTGGCAAGATACTCTGATATTCGCTGTTGGCATTAATTCTCAAGTTCTTTCTGATATTTCCAGTAGTACTTTCTCTTTAAGAGTATCACACGATAAAAAGCATCATAAATGTCTGGACCTGAGTTATGAAGCACGTTTGATACATGAGACAGAGTCTATTGAAGCGAGGAAGCGGTTCTGTGAAGCTCTGATGAATGCTCCTCTTATCCACACGACTAAAGCTGAGGTGATATTACAACTAGACCATAAACTATTATCATGATTTTATGTCACTGATATATATAAGTAATCCATTGATACTTGTTATGTAAACGAGGTTAAATTTTAACTAGACCACAAGCTATTATCATTATATGTCACTATTCTATATAAGTAATCCATTGATATAGGTTATATTGTAAACGAGTAAAATAAGCTATTATGATGGTTGCTTGCTCTGAGATAATTCTGAAGCACTTTTTTATTATGATTAAAATAGACAATCAATTCATTATTATTTGCGTTCACTAAATGAATTATATCTCACATATAAATAAATAATATACCAAAATGAGTAAATTTTCATATAATTCACATTGTTATTTGAATTTTGCTATCTTTGATTTGAATGAAATCAATATGATTTTTAAATGTTCAGCATCTTGAACTATTTGTGCTCTCATTGTGTTTAGCCATGTTTACCAACACTGTCTTCGACCACCAGTTTAGTGCAGTCTCTTGGAGCCAAGAGATATCTAAAGCTTTTGGAGAAAGTATACGGTGAATACCTAATGGTTGATCAGAATAATCAGGAGAGGGGTCAGCTGAGAGGAGTAAAAGGGAAGAGAATCCTGACAGGATCAATGGCTCTTCTGTCCTGCGTCACGTTTCTATCGCTAACGGATACAGATCATCTTGTGGTGCAAAAGGCAAACATGAACGTCCTCATTAACATCGAGCAGGTGAATTATTTTTTTAAATATATACATTAACACATTTTTATGATAGTGTATAAATTCCAGTGAAAATCTATCAAAGAAAAACCTAATTATTTTCAAATTAGGCAAAGATGACACCATTTGTTAATGTTTCGTTTAATGTGGTGGCGATGATAGCATATCATATCCAGTGATGAGCCATAAAAGGAAAGTATTTAGTCCCAAATTTAGCATTATGTATGACACCTGTTGCCTATTATTCTTTCTGCTGTTTGAGGTGATTATTTATCTATGATTTATTTATGTCTCTGCTACAATAAAAAACGGTTGTTAGTTGATCTAATGTTAAAATATAGAGCTTATATATATGTGTGTATCACCATATTTTTTTTTATAGAATGTCGTTTATTATTTCCATTCTTTTTGTTCTCTGAATGTTACAGAAAACATCCAATGAAGACAAAGAAGAAACCAGCGCATTCCAGGTAAGTTCACCTTAATCATTCCTAACCAAATCAGCTCATTCCTGGTGACGTTAATATTTCCTAGCCGAATCAGGTCATTTAAGGTCACATGAATCATTCCTAACCAAATCAGCTCATTCCAGGTCACATTAATCATTCCTAGCCAAATCAGATCATTCGAGGTCACATCAATCATTCCTATCCAAATCAGGTCATTCCAGGTCACGTTAATCATTCCTAACCGAATCAGGTCATTCCAGGTCACGTTAATCTTCCCTAACCAAATCAGGTCATTCCAGGTCACGTTAATCATTCCTAACCAAATCAACTCATTCCAGGTCACGTTAATCATTCCTAACCAAATCAGGTCATTCCAGGTCACGTTAATCATTCCTAACCAAATCAGGTCATTCCAGGTCACGTTAATCATTCCTAACCAAATCAGGTCATTCCAGGTCACGTTTATCATTCCTAATCGAATCAGGTCATTCCAGGTCAGGTCACGTTAATTATTCCTAACCAAATCAGGTCATTCCAGGTCACGTTAATCATTGCTAGCCAAATCAGGTCATTCTAGGTCATGTTAATCATTCCTAATCAAACCAGGTCATTCCAAGTCACGTTAATCATTCCTAACCAAATCAGCTCATTCCAGGTCAGGTCACATTAATCATTCCTAGTCAAATCAGATCATTCCAGGTCACGTTAATCATTCCTAACCAAACCAGGTCATTTCAGGTCACGTAAATCATTCCTAATCAAATCAGATCATTCCAGTTCACGTTAATCATTCCTGACCAAATCAGGTCATTCCAGGTCAGGTCACATTAATCATTCCTAATCAAATCAGATCATTCCAGGTCACGTTAATCATTCCTAACCAAACCAGGTCATTTCAGGTCACGTATATCATTCCTAATCAAATCAGATCATTCCAGTTCACGTTAATCATTCCTAACCAAATCAGGTCATTCCTGGTCACGTTAATTATTCCTAACTAAATCAGGTCATTCCAGGTCAGGTTAATCATTCCTAATCAAATCAGATCATTCCAGGTCACGTTAATCATTCCTAGCCAAATCAGGTCATTCCGGGTCACGTTAATTATTCCTGACCAAATCAGGTCATTCCAGGTCAGGCTAATCATTCCTTACCAAATCAGGTCATTACAGGTCACGTTAATCAGTCCTAACCAAATCAGGTCATTCCGGGTCACTTTAATTATTCCTAATCAAATTGGCCTTTCCTAATCATTATTATTATCATTGTTGTTGTTGTTGTTGTTGATGCTGATTTTGATGTTGCTGCTGCTGCTGTTTTTGTTGTTGTTGTTGTTGCTGCTGCTGCTGCTGCTGCTGCTGCTGCTGCTACTACTGCTGCTGCTGCTGCTGCTGTTGCTGTCGCTGTTGTTGTTTTTGTTGTTGTTGTTGTTGTTGCTGTCTCTGTTGTTGTTGTTGTTGTTGTTGTTGTTGTTGTTGTTGTTGTTGTAGTCGTTGTTGTTGTTGTTGTTTTCGTTTTCGTTGTTGTTGTTGTTGTCGTCGTCGTCGTCTTTGTCGTCGTCATCGTAGTTGTTGTTGGGTATATGGAGATGTGCAGGTGACTTTTTCAAGGCTTTACTGAAATTAAAAATGGCCGCCACGGATCATCTTTAATTTTTGTGTGTGCACAAAAACTAAAAAAAGTCAAAATTATTCACATTTTACAATGTGGAGATGTGCAGGTGTTTTTTTTAAAGGTTTTATTGAAATTTAAATTGGCCGCCGTGGATGAAATAAAAGTCAGAAATAATTAACATTTTACATTACATTCACATTTACATCCGAATTTATGGTGGGGGATGATATAGGACTTCAGGCCTCTTGCTGTTTTCAGTTTTAGGGCTTAGTTGGTATGATGAAATTGTCCTATGGTGGTACAATGTTCGGCCAACGTCGCAAAGATGGTCCAACATTGTACCAGGACATTAAACAACACCATGAAGAAATACGTTTGTTTGAACAATGTCTACATGGGAGCCGCAATATTTGTGTAATATTGGTCCAACGTTCTCGACATTTGTCCAACTGGTGATAATTTTGCGCCTATCGTCTTGATTATGAAACCACGCATGGTCGATAGGCCTACCTTGTAGGCCTACTATAGTAGTTTCCAAAACCATGATTCTATGACCAACCTTCGGCATGTAAGGTGTGATAATTGTTTTAGGTTGCTTAAGGTACTTGTCAAAAAATAAGCTCCTGTGCCTCTCTAGGAAAGGTGAACGAAATTTTGTAAAGCATAAAATACAAAATGGCCACCACAGTGAAAAGCTGGTAGGCTCCTATTCACTTATTTCATCCACTAGTCTCTCAGTAGACTTTATTTTTAATGCATTTAGGTTGAAAATGAATTTATGGAGGTCAACCAGTTCATATTTTAAAGATGCATATCGTTTTTGGCCCGAAAACGACAAAAATCCAAGATTGTCGCCAGCGGTCTTTTGTACAAAATAGTTTTTTTTACTAATATTCCCATAGTCAATTGTGATATGTCATATCTGACTAATGTTGGGGAGTTAAGCCCATTTCTTCTCATCAAAGTACAATCTTAAGCTTTTTTGACCTTCAAGCATCACATGAAAGTCAACACATGGTCAGTATAGCGGTCATAGTAAAATATTTTTTTACTAGTGATCAAATAGTTACATGTGGCACATAATCTATTTCTCGTATCAATTATGTCATTCTAGATATCAGTGACATGATATGGAAAATAAAACTTAATTATTCATAAGTGATCCAATACTGACATGTGATATGTTGTTACAGACCAGTTTTTAAAACGACACAATTCTTCTTAATATGGCTTCTTAATATGACCATATGATATAAACATGTTCCTAGACTAGAACTGCGTAAGTTTTTATTTTTTTGTGTTGCGCATTTTCCAGTTAAGCAAAATATAAAGACGAAATTCCCGATTTCTTCTTTCGGACATGCATGTCCAAAATAAGATATACGGGAGATATAGGAAGATTGGACTTGTTCAAAAAATAATGTAGGACAGCCTGGCTGTCTCTAAAGACAGATCACTTGTGCGTAAAAAGATGATATTGTTTTACAGCACACATAGCATCGAAATTTGAAAATTGAGACTTTTTGCACCTTGTAAGAGGAGCTAGATCATAAGTGCATTAAGAGAGTCCAAAATTATTTTCTCATTTCTACATTTGTAGAAGGGTGAGTTGCCGGAAGGAAAGTCTGGAATGTGTTCAGATTATTTTGTGCGTGTTAAACTAATTTTATCAACAAAATAAATGTTCACATAAAGATTTTGGGGAAATATGTTCCGGTAAGTTTTATTAATATAAGGAACTGTGTAATAAATTATGTAAGATTATACATGAATATAATTCGACTAATTTATGTATGTTTGCATGTATGTATTTAAGTATGTATTTAAATATGAATAGCTTTTTAGATGCTTTATATGACTTTTTATCTGTGTTTACTGTTTTTATTTATGGCTTGAACATCTTAGCATGCGTCTCTCACAACTCAAACTTCGAGTTATGTTTGTATTTATAAGAGTGACACTTTAATAAATAATTTACTACTAAAACTATAACAGTCACCTTCACTTGTGGTGAATCAAAACGATGATGAGCTTGTTATTATCAGCTAATGTTGCAAAAGTATCCATCACATTTGTTGTAATCATTTTTTGTTGTTGTCATATTTACATAATAAGCGACCCAAAAGGAGTCAACGCTAATGTTCTAAAGTGCTCATCACATTTGGTATAATGGTTTTATTTTGCTGTTTTATTGTCACATTTACAGAAATGGAGACGACGTTATTTTAAGGTGAGCACTCACAAGCAATGCCATTCAAAGGTAACATCATGATTATAGTATTTTAATGTAATTTGATTTAATAACAGAAAGTTAAGCCAGGAAGCAGGAATACAAATGAAAAAGTACAGTGAATTTTTTATTTTAATCAGCCGTCGCCACTATGAACATCTACAAATCATCAACAAATCAATTTAGGTTTCACTTAAAGTTTATGATAGTATTTCACACTGAAGGTATCTAAGCTTATTTACAAATGAAGATGGTAAATGCAAAGATGGGTTTAGCTACAAAATAAACAATACTGTGCGAGGCACTCAAACACCACTCATCTGATATCCTGATACCATTAATTTGAGGCGACCTTGGCCAATAGAATATGTCAATAGTCTCGCAGACCACAGTGTTTGAAATGAGATAAGAAATCGTATGTGGCTCTTGAAAAAAAATTGTTTTCCACTTGACACATTGTAATCCTCAAAAAATAACATTGTGTTTAAAGAGAGTTTGAGAGTAAGATTTTTTTATTGTGACGACTTGTGACATCTTGAATATGGTCCTCGTCCTCACTGCTGCTATAAAACGAAAAAAGACAACATCTGTACAAAAAGATAACATGGTCACACATAGGATTATGTCCCAGATGTACAGTACCAGGACAAGAAAAACCCCAGCAGATTGGCAAACAAGGGTAGCTAAAACTTACTGGTGGTTTGCTCACTATATCAAGTGGTGTAAAGTGTGGAAAGAAATCCCATTATGAGATTTTAAAAGACCAACATAAAAAGTCTCTTGATTCCGCTATGTCTGTAATTTCTATCGTCTCAGAGTTTTCTGTTTACTTCCAGCAGCATCCATATCATCACTCCCACTAAAACATCAATACAAAAAGTCAAGAGTATTATCAATGACAGACATGATATCAATATGACATAAACAGTTTTACACATCCTCTTCACTTCACCCGTAATACCCGTATAACCAGCCATGCATTTGAGCCAGTAGAAATACATTCTAAACAAATGGTCTTCTGAAAATTGTATGATCTAATAAATACCTTGTGATGCAGGCTTGGAGTGAATACTTTGCAAATAAATATCTTGCGATACAGGCTTGATAAATGAAGAATGCATGTGCATTGAAAGCACACCATAAACATTTTAAAGATTACAAGTTATAGAAAATGACAATTTATATCAGCCGAAAACAGACCTGGGCAATAGCGAGAGAGGATTTCTGATCTTGTGTTTCTTTCAAGTTTAAAAATTATTAGTAGCGCACCCAACCTATGGTTTCTTGGTAAACGTTTTAGGGGGAGCTTCCACACCATAAATTTGATACCCTCTCCCCAAAAATGATTAAAAAATAAATAATAAAAATAATGTATTCCGGAAGGAAAAGGGACAAACTTGCCAGAATGCATGAATGGGGCATTTTTTCAATTTTTCAATAGTTGCTCTGCACATGTCACACTGTCCTTTTTTTCTTTCTCCCCCCCCCCTCCATTTTTTTTTTAAGTTCCAACAAGTCCCCCTTAAATTATTGAACCTACAGGAAACTCTGAACCACTGCAGCTAATTACTACCGCTAATAATACAATACTTATATTTATTCTCTGTTTCCATGTAGTAAGAGGAGAAAAATGTTTTTCATCCCTTAGGCCACACGTATTTGATAATGTTTTTTTTTGAGAAAGGTCAGAGCAGGCGACGGGGAAAAAAATGAAATAGAAAGATTAGGTCAGAACATGCATCAGGCATCAAAAAATAAAAGTTTAAAGTGTACTTTTTTGTATTTTTATCAAATGAAATGGTATTTTATACCCAAAAAGTAGTTTTTACAAATTTTTATTTTTTGGGGGATGTTTTCCACACAATTGAAACGGGAGAAATAAAAAATTGTGATTTTCATTTTTTCTGATATTGGACATATTAGTGATGCGGGATCCGTAAACCACATTATTAAAAAAGTGTGGCTTTACTACTAGAACTGTAGGGTATTTGGCAGCTACAAAACATAGTTTAATTGAAAGAGACTATTTCAATGTTCAGATTTAGCAAACATGTTATATTTCCAACAGTCTTTTCAATGTCTATTAAATTTACATATTATTTACAAATTTAAAAATGTTTACCTTTTGTTGCACTCTCAGATTTGTTGTATTTGTCTCATCTCACATTGAGCTGTACATGTTATGACATATTACTGTATTTGTCTCATCTCACATTGAGCTCTATATGTTATGACATATCACTGTATTTGTCTCACATTGAGCTGTATATGTTATGACATATTACTGTATTTGTCTCATCTCACATTGAGCTGTATATGTTATGACATATTACTGTATTTGTCTCATCTCGGACTGAGCTGTATATGTTATGACATATTACTGTATTTGTCTCATCTCACATTGAGCTGTATATGTTATGACATATTACTGTATTTGTCTCATCTCGGACTGAGCTGTATATGTTATGACATATTACTGTATTTGTCTCATCTCACATTGAGCTGTATATGTTATGACATATTACTGTATTCGTCTCATCTCACATTGAGCTGTATATGTTATGACATATTACTGTATTTGTCTCATCTCACATTGAGCTGTATATGTTATGACATATTACTGTATTTGTCTCATCTCGGACTGAGCTGTATATGTTATGACATATTACTGTATTTGTCTCATCTCACATTGAGCTGTATATGTTATGACATATTACTGTATTTGTCTTATCTCACATTGAGCTGTATATGTTATGACATATTACTGTATTTGTCTCATATTGAGCTGTATATGTTATGACATATTACTGTTTTTATCTCACATTGAGCTGTATATGTTATGACATATTACTGTATTTGTCTCATATTGAGCTGTATATGTTATGACATATTACTGTTTTTATCTCACATTGAGCTGTATATGTTATGACATATTACTGTATTTGTCTCATATTGAGCTGTATATAGTATGACATATTATTGTATTTGTTTCATGTCACATTGAGCAGTATATGTTATGACATATTACTGTATTGGTCTCATATTGAGCTGTATATGTTATGACATAATACTGTATTTGTTTCATCTCACATTGAGTTTTCTATGTTTTTCTTACAGACTGTGACACATGGTGTACATCACATTCAGCTGGCTGATGACGTCATCTACACCTCAGAGCAGCTGACCTGCCTGATACGGGCAGTGGCGCCATCTACTGGGCTGGAATCCGTGACTCTGTGCTGCCCACCAGAGGGGGCTACTGATGCGGTGGTGTACACCCATAAAGTGAAGAAGATAGTGTTTAAGCAATGTAAAATAAGCATGGCTGACATCACCAGCCTGACACGCCACCTGGATGTGGAGCACATACAGATGGATGACGCCACACTACGTGTTGATGGCGAGGTGAGAAGGTGGCTGATGAACTCGTATTTAAAGATTTCAGGATTTAAGCAGAGTAAAATGTCATCCATTTTATAAAACAATCACTATCACACACTTATTACTTGAGACGTGTTATGCTGTTTACAGGATGAAGAGAGCTATTATTTCAGTGGTCTGCCCCTCAACCTGAGATGTGATGTGGTTTTTTGGCTGTTCATGTCCTCATCAACAGATGGCAAAGGAGCATCTAGAGCCGTCACCACAGAACGCGACAGTGTGAGAGCTGAGCATGTGGAGGTGACTAACAGCAGTGTGTGTAAGCTGAGACGACTGACGTCTGTAATAAAGATGAAGGAACTGAATATACAAGGCTCTCTGAGAGATGACAGGGGTCAGCATGGGTCACCTGATGACGTCAC
Organism: Flabesymbios commensalis; assembly: GCA_964017125.1. Taxonomy (NCBI): domain Eukaryota; kingdom Metazoa; phylum Annelida; class Polychaeta; order Terebellida; family Flabelligeridae; genus Flabesymbios; species Flabesymbios commensalis. The sequence goes on along the minus strand of OZ024905.1, from coordinate 101,556,236 downwards.
TCAGGTCAGTCAAACAATCGTCATAATAAACACAAACATGGCACGTGGTAATGATGTAGATAATACACAGTGCTCCAAATCATTCAAATGGCTGCGTTACTCTCTGCTGTAATGTACACTTACAGTCAGGTAGAATTCTGCCTTAACCTGGAATTACTGTGCTTATTGATAGATAGATATATCTATTTCGTCGCCTCGGAGCCAAAGGATCCTATCTGCCACTCTAACGAGTGTCAGATAGGATCCTTTAGCTCCGAGGCGACGATTTATCTGTAAACACAGTAATTCATGTTATACAATACCTGAATATGTCACAGAGTGGTTGGCGGGTTCTAGATCCCCTGCTCTTGTGGAGGCTATCGGCATGATAAATGACGAAGTCAGACATCAAAATCACCAGTAGTGTTTGTTCTTTGTGTAAATTACATTATGATCCATTAACACAAAGCATATAATTATATGCTAAATACAACAAAAGTCATCATGCAATTTAATTAAATCAGTGAATATAACACTATCTTTACTTAATCCAGACAATCATGCTGCAGTCCTACAGCTGCCCCGATGTCACACAGTCAGACAATCCTGCACTGTCAGCTGTCAAACTAAAGCTTTGCACTAGTATCTTTTGTATCGATTGCCATGACACAGGGACCACCAGTCATCAATAGCCACGTAGCAAGATAAACCAAGTATTACAATTTTGTATTTGTTTTGATTGTAAAATAAAATATGTTTATACAAATAAAACCTGTCCAATCTTGCTATACCAATCACAGTGGTGTAACAATGGATGTGTGGCATGTATTTTTATGCCTACACAACCCCCTATTGTATTCATCCCCATACATTATACAATTTATTCACGGTGATTAGTTGATTAATATTAAATTAGCAGAAAAATTACATGTACATTAAATAACACTAAGCAAATATTATTAGATTGCCATCAGCAAAAATGAAATTCAACTTAAACAAGCATTATTCGATCATGCATGAACAAAGTGATGACACTATGATGTGCAAATACACATTGTCACGCAATGATGTTATGCCAGAACTGGCCCAATGACACATACTAAGTCTTTTTTTATGGGATGCTGTGGACTATTGTGCAATTGATGACTCATGAGCTGACACAGACTAATCAATATCAACATTATTGTCAACTGATGACACTATGTGATGTCTTACTAATATCACACGTCACACAATGATGCTCATGTATTATCCATGTCATAATTATGGGGTGGTGTCACATCTCGTCATCTTAATATACATTGTCACGTCAATAACTCATCATTTTTGTTAATTTGCCTACCTTAATTTCCATAATTACGGGATGGTGTGCCATGTTGATGGCTGATATAACATGTCATGAAATGATGCCCATTTATTGTCATAATTGTTTGTGTGCCATCTGTTGCACCCTAATATGCATTGTCATGTTAATAACTTTAATGGGCCTATTTTATTATTCAAAGGTCATGACACTGCCATCTGGTGTCACCTTAATATTGTCACGTCAAAAGGTCATTATTTTTTAAACGAGGTTAATTATATTCAAGGGTCAAGACACTGCCATCTGCTGCCATCACATTAATATACTCCGATGGATGAATCATCAGGCGACGCTACACTAAGTTATTTACGATTATGGGTGGGGTGGTGTACCATCTGCTGATGCCATGCTAATATATGACATCACACAATTTTACTATAAAAAATACCATTCACAATCTTGTCCCAATAAACAAACTCATACTGTCATTATCCATTAAACACAATAAAATCAATCCACCCAGGTGAAAGAGCCAAGTTCCAAAGAGTCCAAGGGGCAGGGGTCCCAGGGGAAGGGGTCAAGGGGAGGTATGTCTCAATAATGAAGGGGGTGGCGGTCACGTGGGGGTCCGCCACCAGTCACAGCCAAGGGGAGGGGGAGGGGGCAAATTATGTTAATGTGCCCTACTAGCGGTTACTTTACTACTCACACCTGGTATGCAACATGCAGACGGGCGAGCAGTCAAACAGGCAAAGAGGGAGGGGAGAGAGAGGAGACTAGCAGCATGTAGGCAGCAGGCAGACAGAAGGCAGATTGCAGGCAGGCAGATAGATTGACAAGCAGACAGGCAAGCAGGCAGGTAGATAGGGAAGTACGCCGGTAGATTGCCAGATTGCCTGGCTGATAGGCACTCGTACAAATAGGCAGGTGAGCAGGGAGCAAAAGAGCAGACTGGTAGGCAGGCTGGCAGGCAGTTGGCAAGAGGTGGGCAGGCAGTTGGGAGGCGGGTGGGCGGGCAGTTGGCAGGCAGGTGGCAGGCAGGCACTCAGTTAACCTTTTCAACACCACGGTCCTGACGAGAATTCACGATTCTCGCCAGTTCACTCACCAATAATTAGCCTGTACGCCAGCCTCCTGAGATAATTCGAAAAGGATCCACCTACCTAAGTTTAAAAAACGTGTTACTTTTTTTGCTTCCAGTGTCAGATACATGGGTTATATCATATGAAAGGTAATTGAATGCTCTTTCAAAATGTGATTTAAACTTGATCAGTTGCCATGGCAACAAAATGGAAAACAGTTTCGAAAAATCGCAAAACATTAAAGAAAAGTGTAAAATGTGTAAAAGTTGTAAAATTTTAACATTATAAGACATGACATAGGCACTAACATGGACTATTAAAATCATGTTTGTGCAACATTCAACACTATATTCCATAAACATTATCATGATTATATATAGTGTCTTTTAAACCGCTTCCAGCAACAGTTTCTGTAGTCAAAAGTCATGAAATCACGAAACACAGTATGCAAGCTATCACTTGTACACTGAAATTTTAACTATTTATGAAAACTTTTATTAACACAAGTCTAGTCACAGGTTTATCTCCAATATTCAACTTTTTTGTGATAATCAGCAAAGCAAGTATATCCTTTTCGGATACATTAATATACGCCACAACAGGAGCAGGACCATACTGTTTTTGATCGGCGAACGGGGCAGGCGGAATATGAAGCATTTGGATTAGCAGCCATATAATTATTGTATTTTTGTTGCACACCACACACACATGATCTTTGCCTTCACCCTCCTTTGGCAGGTGCTGGTTATCAGGGGGAAGAAGTCGTGGCATTTGTCGTGCTCTAGGAAGCTGTCGGGCTGGTGTAAGGCATGCGCTGAACTGACCTATCAGCTGGTGGAGCAGGTCAAGCAAAAAAGATTGAAATCCTATTTCCTTACACCCACGCTCACATGATTTACAAAATGTCCTTCTAACAAGTAGGCATTATAAGCAGCCCAGAAAACGCTCTTCCTGAACAGCTTGTGGTACCAGTGGTAGGATTTACGAGTCATTTTGTCATTCAGGTCGACACCGACCATTTTGGCATTATAATCAACAATAGCTGGTGGTGCGGGGAAAATCAATGCTTTACCACGTTTGTTGTGCCTAGTGACTGTATCATTTCCCTGTGCAGCATGGATGGTAGTCAAAGTGTGTATAGGCTTTTTATCCATCCATGTGTTGGCTACTATACCAGTTGATTTGTCCTGCCTCTGCATACTATCACCTCTTTGGAGATCTTTGGCAGCTGCTGGCACTATTTCGCGTGGAAATCCACGATTCACCATCACAGTTCCACATGCATAAATGGAATGTTGTTTGAGATAAAACAGGAGCGCATGACTTGTATAAAATCTGTCAATGTATAAGTGAGCACCAGAGTTCATTATTGATTCAACCAAATTAAGTACGACTCGTGTCGAGAGAGGTAGGGGTTGTTCGACCACACTCTTTCCAAGAAAAACCTCGAAGTTATAAAGATAACCACTTATGGAGGATGTTAGCATCCATACTTTGATGCCTCACTTTGTGGGTTTGTCCTTTTGGTACTGTTTGAACCCTAGCCTGCCCTTGAAAGGGACCATACCTTCGTCAAGGGCATAATCACGTTCACAAACATAGTATCGCTGGAAGTTAGTTTGCAAATGGTTTAGAAAAAGCCTGACTTTGTATATTTTGTCATACAAGGGATTATTTCTATCAGCACGTGCAATATTTTCTGCACTGAAATGAAGGTATCGCACAAGCTGGTAGTATCTTGTGCGTGATATTACTTGCTGAACACCTGGACAATTCAAGAGAAAATTAGTCTTTTTACAATTCCATAATTCTTCTACTCTCCCAGCCCAAAACGTATCAACAAACATCACCATAGCAAATAAAGGCTTCAGTTCCTGAGTGGATTAAATTGGCCTCCATATAGTTTTGTTCTTTTCTGGATAATCTTGAATTTTGGCCTTGGCCTTATCATTTGTGCGGATCAAAATAGCCTCTAAGAATCTGTCTTCCAGCAAAAAACTGAAGTAGTCTATAGCTCTACCTTCACCCAGTGGCTCAACAAATGTGGGGCCTGGTTGCCTGTCATATTCTTTGATCCACACTAGATCTATCGATGGTCTAAAACAATAGTGGGTCAAGTCGACTTGACAGCGAAATTGTGTTTATCTTTTTGCTTAGAACTATAGTCTGCTAAATCCACTTATCAGCATGTAGACATGGTCTTATACTGATGAAAAACACAGCGATTGGAATTTGACAGTAGATCAAGTGAAGTTATCACAGTATTTTTTTACTTTCCAAAACGATTCACAGTGGCAAAATTGGGATCAACAAGACTCCAAGTTGACTTAGCTCATTGTTGGTCCAGGAACACAGAATATGGAGAGATTGTTCCCAGTTCAACAATAAACTAAGTCCAGGCATTTCCCCTGTGTTGTCTCTACAAGTCTCAGAATAAGAATGCGCTAAGTGCACTTAGACCGTTTTTGTCCCAGAAACAGAGCCCATTTAAGCATATAACACCAGAATAACAATGTGTCAAGTCGAGTTGGTCCTGTGTTGGACAAATATTATGCTGATATGTGCTCCTTTTCACGAGAATAACAATGTGCTAAGTCGACTTGATCTGTTGTTTCAATCTGAATTTGGAATAAATTCAAACTTTATACATATTATAGAGGACTTAGCTGGTTATTATTCTAAAGGCCAAAAATGTCACTTAGCACACTATTGTTTTAACCCATCGCTATATCTTCGTGCTCCTGTCAGTTTGCGTTAGGGACAGCAGGAACTGGGGCTTGAAAGACATGAAAAACGGCATCATCGTCAGCTTCATCACCATCTAACAATGCTCGAAGAGGGTCATTCATAGGCAAGTTCAAAAATCCATTAACTGGACCGGCAAAATTGTCATCAGAGTCAGACTCAGCACTGTCACTTTCACTGTCATCTAAATCACTTGATCTACCACCAATATCTTACCCATCATCTGCTGCAGCCATTTAGTCTATTACTACTTATTTAAAATGAATTTAATAAAATAAACATAGTCTATGTCAGTTGAAAATGCCGGTAAACCGTTGACGTCGTCTGACACTGACAGGAGGCGTGCCTCTGTTGATCAACAGTCATGACATGTGCCATGATCAAAACTTGGCGCCGGTTCAGCATAGTTTGTTGACATTGCAAAGGGCATGCTTATGACGCTGCAACGACGTCTCCGATTGGTCGATAAACAATGTCATGACCTACATATATAAAACGATTTTCCTGATTGGACGTTGAGATCATGTGACGCTGCGATCATGTGAGAAGCACATGCGTCTGCCCGCTGCAGCGGGCAGCGGTGGTATGTATCACTCACCCGCTGTGGCGGGCAGCGGTGGTGTACAGTACACGCCCGCGGTGTTGAAAAGGTTTATGAAGCAGATTGGCATGCAGGTGGGCAACAGGCACACAGGCAGGTAGTTGACAATTAAGCATGCAGACAGACCGACAGACAGAGTGCCATACATTCAGCAAAATGGACAGGCTAATTGGTAAGAATTTAGGCAGGAAAGTAGACAAGCTGGCATGCAGGCAGGTAGGTAGTCAGGCAGGCAGGCATGTCAGCTGGTGGGTGTGCAGGCAAACATGCAGGCGAGGAGACAGGCAGACAGACAAGATGGTGCAGGCAATGTAATGCTCCGCTAGATATTTATATATTTTGTATTTATAATAATAAATGAAACATATTTTTTTTGTAATGATATTAATATGTGCTATGGTCATCATTACCATTGTGTTGTGAAGTCATCATCATCATTAGTGATTGAATTAATGTCATCACCGTTATAGTCATATTAATGTTGCCACTATTGCCATTGTGGGTAATATGAGTCAACATCATGTGGTGACAATGTGTGTTATAACAGGTTGGCCAGGGTGTAGATTGGCTGAATGTGGATTGCCGCCTGAGTGTGACGTCACTCATCACCCTGTACCGCAGTGTGGGACGTGTGAGGCAGCTGTGGCTGGAGTCAAACTGTGAACTGGTGGATGACAACCATCAGTCATCATCATCTGCTCTCACACACCCGGTGAGTGACTCATCTTATTAGCATTTGACAACTTATACACTGTTATCAAGTTATTATACATAGGAAAGGAAAACATATATATGAGCATAACATTGTGCTTTAAAGCAATCAAGTGAATTTATACATTTCACGTGGGGGTCCGCCACCAGTCACAGCCAAGGGGAGGGGGAGGGGGCAAATTATGTTAATGTGCCCTACTAGCGGTTACTTTACTACTCACACCTGGTATGCAACATGCAGACGGGCGAGCAGTCAAACAGGCAAAGAGGGAGGGGAGAGAGAGGAGACTAGCAGCATGTAGGCAGCAGGCAGACAGAAGGCAGATTGCAGGCAGGCAGATAGATTGACAAGCAGACAGGCAAGCAGGCAGGTAGATAGGGAAGTACGCCGGTAGATTGCCAGATTGCCTGGCTGATAGGCACTCGTACAAATAGGCAGGTGAGCAGGGAGCAAAAGAGCAGACTGGTAGGCAGGCTGGCAAGCAGTTGGCAAGAGGTGGGCAGGCAGTTGGGAGGCGGGTGGGCGGGCAGTTGGCAGGCAGGTGGCAGGCAGGCACTCAGTTAACCTTTTCAACACCACGGTCCTGACGAGAATTCACGATTCTCGCCAGTTCACTCACCAATAATCAGCCTGTACGCCAGCCTCCTGAGATAATTCGAAAAGGATCCACCTACCTAAGTTTAAAAAACGTGTTACTTTTTTTGCTTCCAGTGTCAGATACATGGGTTATATCATATGAAAGGTAATTGAATGCTCTTTCAAAATGTGATTTAAACTTGATCAGTTGCCATGGCAACAAAATGGAAAACAGTTTCGAAAAATCGCAAAACATTAAAGAAAAGTGTAAAATGTGTAAAAGTTGTAAAATTTTAACATTATAAGACATGACATAGGCACTAACATGGACTATTAAAATCATGTTTGTGCAACATTCAACACTATATTCCATAAACATTATCATGATTATATATAGTGTCTTTTAAACCGCTTCCAGCAACAGTTTCTGTAGTCAAAAGTCATGAAATCACGAAACACAGTATGCAAGCTATCACTTGTACACTGAAATTTTAACTATTTATGAAAACTTTTATTAACACAAGTCTAGTCACAGGTTTATCTCCAATATTCAACTTTTTTGTGATAATCAGCAAAGCAAGTATATCCTTTTCGGATACATTAATATACGCCACAACAGGAGCAGGACCATACTGTTTTTGATCGGCGAACGGGGCAGGCGGAATATGAAGCATTTGGATTAGCAGCCATATAATTATTGTATTTTTGTTGCACACCACACACACATGATCTTTGCCTTCACCCTCCTTTGGCAGGTGCTGGTTATCAGGGGGAAGAAGTCGTGGCATTTGTCGTGCTCTAGGAAGCTGTCGGGCTGGTGTAAGGCATGCGCTGAACTGACCTATCAGCTGGTGGAGCAGGTCAAGCAAAAAAGATTGAAATCCTATTTCCTTACACCCACGCTCACATGATTTACAAAATGTCCTTCTAACAAGTAGGCATTATAAGCAGCCCAGAAAACGCTCTTCCTGAACAGCTTGTGGTACCAGTGGTAGGATTTACGAGTCATTTTGTCATTCAGGTCGACACCGACCATTTTGGCATTATAATCAACAATAGCTGGTGGTGCGGGGAAAATCAATGCTTTACCACGTTTGTTGTGCCTAGTGACTGTATCATTTCCCTGTGCAGCATGGATGGTAGTCAAAGTGTGTATAGGCTTTTTATCCATCCATGTGTTGGCTACTATACCAGTTGATTTGTCCTGCCTCTGCATACTATCACCTCTTTGGAGATCTTTGGCAGCTGCTGGCACTATTTCGCGTGGAAATCCACGATTCACCATCACAGTTCCACATGCATAAATGGAATGTTGTTTGAGATAAAACAGGAGCGCATGACTTGTATAAAATCTGTCAGTGTATAAGTGAGCACCAGAGTTCATTATTGATTCAACCAAATTAAGTACGACTCGTGTCGAGAGAGGTAGGGGTTGTTCGACCACACTCTTTCCAAGAAAAACCTCGAAGTTATAAAGATAACCACTTATGGAGGATGTTAGCATCCATACTTTGATGCCTCACTTTGTGGGTTTGTCCTTTTGGTACTGTTTGAACCCTAGCCTGCCCTTGAAAGGGACCATACCTTCGTCAAGGGCATAATCACGTTCACAAACATAGTATCGCTGGAAGTTAGTTTGCAAATGGTTTAGAAAAAGCCTGACTTTGTATATTTTGTCATACAAGGGATTATTTCTATCAGCACGTGCAATATTTTCTGCACTGAAATGAAGGTATCGCACAAGCTGGTAGTATCTTGTGCGTGATATTACTTGCTGAACACCTGGACAATTCAAGAGAAAATTAGTCTTTTTACAATTCCATAATTCTTCTACTCTCCCAGCCCAAAACGTATCAACAAACATCACCATAGCAAATAAAGGCTTCAGTTCCTGAGTGGATTAAATTGGCCTCCATATAGTTTTGTTCTTTTCTGGATAATCTTGAATTTTGGCCTTGGCCTTATCATTTGTGCGGATCAAAATAGCCTCTAAGAATCTGTCTTCCAGCAAAAAACTGAAGTAGTCTATAGCTCTACCTTCACCCAGTGGCTCAACAAATGTGGGGCCTGGTTGCCTGTCATATTCTTTGATCCACACTAGATCTATATCTTCGTGCTCCTGTCAGTTTGCGTTAGGGACAGCAGGAACTGGGGCTTGAAAGACATGAAAAACGGCATCATCGTCAGCTTCATCACCATCTAACAATGCTCGAAGGGGGTCATTCATAGGCAAGTTCAAAAATCCATTAACTGGACCGGCAAAATTGTCATCAGAGTCAGACTCAGCACTGTCACTTTCACTGTAATCTAAATCACTTGATCTACCACCAATATCTTACCCATCATCTGCTGCAGCCATTTAGTCTATTACTATTTATTTAAAATGAATTTAATAAAATAAACATAGTCTATGTCAGTTGAAAATGCCGGTAAACCGTCGACGTCGTCTGACACTGACAGGAGGCGTGCCTCTGTTGATCAACAGTCATGACATGTGCCATGATCAAAACTTGGCGCCGGTTCAGCATAGTTTGTTGACATTGCAAAGGGCATGCTTATGACGCTGCAACGACGTCTCCGATTGGTCGATAAACAATGTCATGACCTACATATATAAAACGATTTTCCTGATTGGACGTTGAGATCATGTGACGCTGCGATCATGTGAGAAGCACATGCGTCTGCCCGCTGCAGCGGGCAGCGGTGGTATGTATCACTCACCCGCTGTGGCGGGCAGCGGTGGTGTACAGTACACGCCCGCGGTGTTGAAAAGGTTTATGAAGCAGATTGGCATGCAGGTGGGCAACAGGCACACAGGCAGGTAGTTGACAATTAAGCATGCAGACAGACCGACAGACAGAGTGCCATACATTCAGCAAAATGGACAGGCTAATTGGTAAGAATTTAGGCAGGAAAGTAGACAAGCTGGCATGCAGGCAGGTAGGTAGTCAGGCAGGCAGGCATGTCAGCTGGTGGGTGTGCAGGCAAACATGCAGGCGAGGAGACAGGCAGACAGACAAGATGGTGCAGGCAATGTAATGCTCCGCTAGATATTTATATATTTTGTATTTATAATAATAAATGAAACATATTTTTTTTGTAATGATATTAATATGTGCTATGGTCATCATTACCATTGTGTTGTGAAGTCATCATCATCATTAGTGATTGAATTAATGTCATCACCGTTATAGTCATATTAATGTTGCCACTATTGCCATTGTGGGTAATATGAGTCAACATCATGTGGTGACAATGTGTGTTATAACAGGTTGGCCAGGGTGTAGATTGGCTGAATGTGGATTGCCGCCTGAGTGTGACGTCACTCATCACCCTGTACCGCAGTGTGGGACGTGTGAGGCAGCTGTGGCTGGAGTCAAACTGTGAACTGGTGGATGACAACCATCAGTCATCATCATCTGCTCTCACACACCCGGTGAGTGACTCATCTTATTAGCATTTGACAACTTATACACTGTTATCAAGTTATTATACATAGGAAAGGAAAACATATATATGAGCATAACATTGTGCTTTAAAGCAATCAAGTGAATTTATACATTTCATGAGTTATGTGATTATACTCATTATAATTGGTGTTTAACTTTTAAACTTTGAAATTTCAGACATAACCAATGTTAACTATTACCTATTTATATCAGAATGTAGATACTTTGACATTGTTTCTTCTGACCAGACATAATGTATTATACATGAAATATATTAATAACAATAAGAAGTCTTATTGATATAAAATCCTACTACTTGACAACGTCTTAGCATACTACCACTACTAATACCACATACACAGTGATATCAAGCAGAGGACTGTCTCAGATATTGACAAAATGTATGTTTTCATTCAAAATATCACCTTATATGGTTTGATGATGGTGTTACTTGTGGTGCATTAAAGTGATAGCTTTTTGACTGGCAGGATCATGGTGTTACTTGTATTGCAGTAGGATTCTAGTTGTCCTTATAATAGTGTATGTTGCTACAGGTGTGATACATGTGGACAAGCTGTGGCTGGGTGCCCTCCATCATTATAATAGTGTGTGTTGTTACAAGTGTGATACATGTGGACAAGTTGTGGCTGGGTGACCCCCATCATTATAATAGTGTGTGTTGCTACAGGTGTGATACATGTGGACAAGTTGTGGCTGGGTGACCCCCCGTCATTATAATAGTGTGTGTTGTTACAGGTGTGATACATGTGGACAAGTTGTGGCTGGGTGACCCCCATCATTATAATAGTGTGTGTTGCTACAGGTGTGATACATGTGGACAAGTTGTGGCTGGGTGACCCCCATCATTATAATAGTGTGTGTTGTTACAGGTGTGATACATGTGGACAAGCTGTGGCTGGGTGACCCCCATCATTATAATAGTCTGTGTTGTTACAGGTGTGATACATGTAGACAAGCTGTGGCTGGGTGACCCCCATCATTATACTAGTGTGTGTTGTTACAGGTGTGAGAAATGTGGACAAGCTGTGGCTGGGTGACCCCATCATTATAATAGTGTGTGTTGTTACAAGTGTGATACATGTGGAAAGCTGTGGCTGGGTGACCCCCCCCCCCCATCATTATAATAGTGTGTGTTATTACAGGTGTGATACATGTGGACAAGCTGTGGCTGGGTGACCCCCATCATTATTAAAGTGTGTTTTGTTACAGGTTTGATACATGTGGACAAGCTGTGGCTGGGTGACCCCCATCATTATAATAATGTGTGTTGTTACAGGTGTGATACATGTGGACAAGCTGTGGCTGGGTGACCCCCATCATTATTATAGTGTGTGTTGTTACAGGTGTGTCATGTAAACAAGACTCACTACTCCGGCTGATACATGTGGACGAGCTATGGCTGGGTGACCCCCATAATTATAATAGTGTGTGTTGTTACAGGTGTGTCATGTAGCGGAGCTTCGTATGAGGAACAGGCTGAGTCTAGTCCTCCTGGACTATATACTAAGGCTGATGCACGTGGACAAGCTGTGGCTGTCAGCCTGTGAGGTGAAGTATGAGGCAGATAACGTCACATCTCTACCAGGAATCAGTACACTGGTCAGTTACATAATGACATAATACAGTAAATTATTTCACATGACATTCATTATTAATTTCCGATATGGTAGTGCTAATTCTACGATTGCAAAGTTATATCTTAGAAAAAGTTTTTTAATTAGTCGCCTAACTTTATTTTCTAATGTAATGCTACTGTGATTGTCAAATATATAACGTCTGTTATATTATCTGTTATTATTATTATTATTATTATTATTATTATTATTATTATTATTATTATTATTATTATTATTATTATTATTATTATTATTATTATTATTATTATTCTTATTATTCTTATTATTATTATTATTATTATTATTATCATTATTATTATTATTAGCAAAGTCTGCTCTGTGGATTGTAGACATACATGATGGATGGGTGAATGCCATTCATAAATATGACCATTGGCCTTAGTTTCGAGGACCCTATCAAAATATACGGATATGCATAAAGATTCTTCTATCAGTTTGATACAAAACAAGACTGTTGGATGTGGACGGTCCCTAAACTACTATAGTATTTATATAGTACGTAAGTGATCAAGTCTGTCGAAACAGAAATGTCATTAGCTGATCTGCAAAGGCCCTTGTCCGGCATAAGCAATCAGCTATGTTCCGATTTAGGCGCAACTTATGCAAATTACAGATATCAAACTACCAACCAGGCAATTGATCCATGACTTATATCATCAAAACACGGCCTCTTCGAATCTCTTCTAGTCATAGTTATCACATTTATTAACCAATTATATACTTTCTAATCAAAACTATTACACTTAGATTGTATCAGCGATGGTAAAACTCAATAAAATAAAGATATCAAGCTGCAGATTTTTTATTAAGCAGCTGGAATATGCCAAGAAAGGACCAGAACACGCAAACCCCTTGCGACTTTTGATGGTCTCACCACCCCAAATGCCAGTCCCATTGAAACACATGTATACTGCCTCAATTCCGCAGGCCGACTTCACCATTTTTCACCCTATTAGATATTTAGTGTGACATATCAGGATGAAGCTTGAGATGTCCTTGTTCGAAAACAGGTCCGCTATGGGTATGCTTACCAGACAGATTTTGAGCTACGCCCCCTAGCGTGTAAAAAGGTCACTAATGTTAAAATTGGGCTATAATCCGTACTCTCTTTCACAGAACAGACACACATCATTTTAACCCACTGTATCCCTGCGAGGTTATCCTTAAACAGTAATATCTGATATCCTTGACAAAGAAGATAACGTGTGCTTATTAAATATTCACAAAATTATAACTTCTTTGTATTTTATTTTGTTTCAATAGAGGTTGCAACAGCCGCATTAGAAATATTTTGTGTGATGATTCCATCATTAGTAGACACCTCCCTGGATTTCGGCTTATTTAGGGTGGTGAGACCTTGTGTTACAGATGCTGTCTGGTGTACATGTTGTAGTGATGTCATGTGTGTTTGTGTTACAGGTGCTGTCTGGTGTACATGTTGTAGTGACGGCACGTGTGTTTGTGTTACATACATGTGGTCTCACCACCCCAAATGCCAGTCCCATTGAAACACATATAAACTGCCTCAATTCCGCAGGCCGATTTCACCATTTTTCACCCTATTAGATATTTAGTGTGACATATCAGGATAAAGCTTGAGTTGTCCTTGTTCCAAAACAGGCCCGCTATGTGTATGCTTACCAGACGGATTTTGAGTTACGCCCCCTAGCGTCTAAAAAGGTCACTACTGTTAAAATTGGGCTATAATCAGTACTCTCTTTCACAGAACAGACACACATCATTTTAACCCACTGTATCCCTGAGCAGTTTTCATGAAACAGATATATCTGATATCATTGAACAAGAAGATAACGTGTGCTTATTAAATATTCACAAAATTGTAATTTCTTTGTATTTTATTTTGTTTCAATAGAGGTTGAAACAGCCACATCAAAAATATTTTGTGTGATGATTCCATTATTAGTAGACACCTCCCTGGATTTCGGCTTATTTAGGGTGGTGAGACCATATGCTGTCTGGTGTACATGTTGTAGTGACGTCACGTGTGTTTTTGTTACAGGTGATGTCTGGTGTACATGTTGTAGTGACGCCATGTGTGTTTGTGTTACAGGTGCTGAATGGTGTACATGTTGTAGTGACGTCACGTGTGTTTGTGTCACATGTGCTGTCTGGTGTACATGTCTTAGAGACGTCACGTGTGTTTGTGTTACAGGTGCTGTCTGGTGTACATGTTTTAGTGCCGTCACGTGTGTTTTTGTTACAGGTGCTGTCTCGTGTACATGTTGTAGTGACGTCATGTGTGTTTGTGTTACAGGTGCTGAATGGTGTACAAGTTGTAGTGACGTCACGTGTGTTTGTGTTACATGTGCTGTCTGGTGTACATGTCTTAGAGACGTCACGTGTGTTTGTGTTACAGGTGCTTTCTGGTGTACATGCTCTAGTGACGTCACGTGTGTTTTTTTACAGGTGCTGTCTCGTGTACATGTTGTAGTGACGTCACGTGTGTTTGTGTTACATACATGTGGTCTCACCATCCCAAATGCCAGTCTCATTGAAACACATGTAAACTGCCTCAATTCCGCAGGCCGATTTCACCATTTTTCACCCTATTAGATATTTAGTGTGACATATCAGGATAAAGCTTGAGTTGTCCTTGTTCCAAAACAGGCCCGCTATGTGTATGCTTGCCAGACAGATTTTAAGTTACGCCCCCTAGCGTCTGTAAAGGTCACCACTGTTAAAATTGGGCTATAATCCGTACTCTCTTTCACAGAACAGACACACATCATTTTAACCCACTCTATCCGTGCGAGGTTTTCATGAAACAGTTATATCTGACATCATTGAACAAGAAGATAACGTGTGCTTATTAAACATTCACAAAATTGTAACTTCTTTGTATTTTATTTTGTTTTAATAGAGGTTGAAACAGCCGCATCAAAAATATTTTGTGTGATGATTACATCATTAGTAGACACCTCCCTGGATTTCGGCTTATTTAGGGTGGTGAGACCATATGTAGAGATATAATTTTCTTGGTTTATTTTATTTCGGCCTGGTATGAAGCTTGAAGGTGTTCTGAACAACATAGTTTTTGAATTAGGAAAATATACTGAAAACTGTTGCCCTTGGAGCCCTTTGAATAATCATTGATATCATGAAAATCGGCCTGGTTTTGGTGAAAGTCGAATTCAATAAAACAGTTAAATGAAGTGGCTATTCCCGCCTCTATTTCGTCACACAAAGTCGTCATGGTTACCTTGTATTTCGAAAAGTGTTGTTGAAATATGCGACACATATTAGAATGGACTGTTATTAGTAGCATCCATACTTAAATTCACTACTTTTTCTTTTTATTTTGGGCCCATATGACAATCAAACCTACCAACCAGGCATTTCATCCATGACTTATATCACGGCCTCTTCAGATCTCTTCTAGCCATAGTTATCACATTTATTCACCAATTATATACTTTCTAATCAAAACTATTACACTTAGATTGTTACAGCGATGGTAAAACTCAATAAAATATAGATATCAAGCTCCAGATTTTTTATCAAGCAGCCGGAATATGTCAAGAAAGGACCAGAACAAGCAAACCCCTTGTGTCTACTGATGGTCTCACCACCCCCAATTGCCAGTCCCATTGAAACACATGTAAACTGCCTCAATTCCGCAGGCCGATTTCACCATTTTTCACCCTATTCGATATTCAGTGTGACATATCAGGATAAAGCTTGAGTTGTCCTTGTTCCAAAACAGGCCCGCTATGTGTATGCTTACCAGACAGATTTTGAGTTACGCCCCCTAGCGTCTAAAAAGGTCACTACTGTTAAAATTGGGCTATAATCCGTACTCTCTTTCACAGAACAGACACACATCATTTTAACCCACTGTATCCCTGCGAGGTTTTCATGAAACAGTTATATCTGATATCATTGAACAAGAAGATAACGTGTGCTTATTAAATATTCACAAAATTGTAACTTCTTTGTATTTTATTTTGTTTCAATAGAGATTGAAACAGCCGCATTAAAAATATTATGTGTGATGATTCCATTATTAGTAGACACCTCCCTGGATTTCGGCTTATTTAGGGTGGTGAGACCATGTGCTGTCTGGTGCACATATTGTAGTGACGTCACGTGTGTTTTTGTTACAGGTGATGTCTGGTGTACATGTTGTTGTGACGTCACGTGTGTTTGTGTTACAGGTGCTGAATTGTGTACATGTTGTAGTGACGCCATGTGTGTTTGTGTTACAGGTGCTGAATGGTGTACATGTTGTAGTGACGTCACGTGTGTTTGTGTCACATGTGCTGTCTGGTGTACATGTCTTAGAGACGTCACGTGTGTTTGTGTCACAGGTGCTGTCTGGTGTACATGTTTTAGTGCCGTCACGTGTGTTTTTGTTACAGGTGCTGTCTCGTGTACATGGTGTAGTGACGTCACGTGTGTTTGTGTTACAGGGCCTGTCTAATGACATGTTGTAGTGACGTCACGTGTGTTTGTGTTACAGGTGCTGGGTGGTGTACATGTTGTAGAGACGTCACGTGTGTTTGTGTTACAGGTGCTGGCTAGTGCACATGTTGTAGTGACGTCACGTGTGTTTGTGTTACAGGTGCTGGAGTGTGTTCTTGGAGCTCGTGCCTTGTTTGATCACATCATGTCACCTGGTGAGAGGCGGGTGGCAGTTAGGAGCTGGCATGGTGTGTGTGATGATGAGCAGGACAAACTCATTCAGTACACAGTACCACACACAACTCTCTGTCACGCCTGTCCTAACGCCAAGGTGGTTTACCCGAAGAGTGGGAAGGACAACACGTGCGGGACGGAGGGAGCACGACGTGTGAATAAGTGAACAAGGTGAGGCTCATGACGTCACCGATGATATTAAACCTTAGAGCTCTGAACTAAGGTAGTACAGTGTACAATGTACATGCAGATGACTCTTTTAGTACAGATCATTCCCTTGTGGCTCAAACAGTCATACGGATGATTTTTTCAGGTTGTAATATACAGACTGACTGTTTAACTTCAAAATAACGTTTAACAGTTAAAATTATCAGTATGATAATTACTCTGATGTGACATTTCGTTTTTCGAATCAATCAGTTTATTTAGCTACATCTGCTTTCTTGTGTGTTTATGTACCCGTACATGATTTTGGTCCATTTAATGAGACAGGCGACTTTAATTATTATTAAGTATCTGTAACATACCTAAGTCTATTCTAGGGTAGACAATTAATGTTTAAATATGGAGAGGCAATAATATGTGGATTGACAATTCATTGTAAAGATTCAAAGTTAAGGCCATTTTCTGACTTCCAATTTCATGCATGCTTCTCAGGTTGTCGTAGCTGCTTTGATACCATTTTAGTTATTTTCTTTTGATTAAATATTCCACCTAATGATTCTTCTGAACTCAAACTCATATTCAACTTGTGTATTTATATTTATTAATACTACTTATCTTTGTAGATTGATGGTTACCACGAAAAATTAGATGTGACGAAACAGTGTACTAGAAGGAAAATAAAACCAGAAACAAGTGACGCCACAATGCTGAAACTTTGGGCTACAATGACAACACAGATACATGTGTCGCTAAAATGCTGTAACATGGGGCTACAATGGCAACACAAACAGAGACATGTGGTGCTAGAATGCTGTAACATGAGGCTAGAATGACAACACAAACAGAGACATGTGGCGGTAGAATGCTGTAACATGGGGCTACATTGACAACACAAACAGAGACATGTGGTGCTTGCTAGAATGCTGTAACATGGGGCTACAATGACCACATAAACAGTGACATGTGGCGCTAGAATGCTAAACATGGGGCTACAATGACAACACAAACAGAGACATGTGACGCTAGAATGTTGTGACATGAGGCTACAATGGCAACACAAACAGAGACATGTGGTGCTAGAATGCTGTAACATGAGGCTAGAATGACAACACAAACAGAGACATGTGGCGGTAGAATGCTGTAACATGGGGCTACATTGACAACACAAACAGAGACATGTGGTGCTTGCTAGAATGCTGTAACATGGGGCTACAATGACCACATAAACAGTGACATGTGGCGCTAGAATGCTAAACATGGGGCTACAATGACAACACAAACAGAGACATGTGACGCTAGAATGTTGTGACATGAGGCTACAATGACAACACAATCAGAGACATGTGGCGCTAGAATGCTGCAACATGGGGCTACATTGACAACACAAACAGCGACATGTGACGCTAGAATGTTGTGACATGAGGCTACAATGACAACACAAACAGAGACATGTGGCGCTAGAATGCTGCAACATGGGGCTACATTGACAACACAAACAGCGACATGTGACACTAGAATGCTGTAACATGGTGCTACAATGACAACACAAACAGAGACATGTGACACTAGAATGCTGTAACATGGTGCTACAATGACAACACAAACAGAGACATGTGGCGCTAGAATGTTGTGACATGAGGCTACAATGACAACACAAACAGAGACATGTGGCGCTAGAATGCTGCAACATGGGGCTACATTGACAACACAAACAGCGACATGTGACACTAGAATGCTGTAACATGGTGCTACAATGACAACACAAACAGAGACATGTGACACTAGAATGCTGTAACATGGTGCTACAATGACAACAAAAACAGAGACATGTGACACTAGAATGCTGTAACATGGTGCTACAATGACAACACAAACAGAGACATGTGGCGCTAGAATGCTGTAATATGGGGCTACAATGAAAACACAAACAGAGACATGTGGCACTAGAATGCTGCAACATGGGGCTACATTGACAACACAAACAGAGACATGTGGCGCTAGAATGCTGTAACATGGGGCTACAATGAAAACACAAACATGGACATGCGGCACTAGAATGCTGTTATGTATGTTATGTAACATGGGGCTACAATAACAACAAAAAACCATGACATGTGTGTATGCTGATTGTAATCTTGGCGTATGACACAAGTTAAAAAAATTGCAGCAATCACATCAATCAATACGGCCACCCAACCTGACCATATGTTTCAAAGACATATCACTGATAATAAAGGGATGTATATGTCTGATATGTAACATTAAGAGGCATTCTTAAAGTTTGTAAGGCATTTCCTAGTAGAATTTGTCATGCAGTTGTGTTCACACAATTCGGATATGCTGATTCCAAATCTGCCCCATGCCAAGCTCTATTTTGAATTTTCCCCTTTCAGAATTTTAAAACAAAATGGCCGCCAAAATAGCAGGTAAAATCTCAATTATCATGATTATACATCATGTCTGGGTGCACAGCGGACACACAAACTTGACTTTCGTGTTCAAAATAACATTTTTGTTTTGAGGAATTTCATGTTCTAAGACCTGGTCAACTATCACGCAAAAAATCCAAGATGGCCGCCAATAATACAGAAAATACCATAACGTTTTTCTAAAAGTCATAGAAAGTTGTTTTTTGGGTGGCTAAATATAGGTTTTTAATACCAATAAATCTAGTACAATACAGTAATAACCTCTAACTTTTATATTACATGTAGTTTCAGGGAAAAATCCAAGATGGCCGCCAGGAAGTTATTTTTGGCGCTTAAATACTTTTCAGATACAAAAAAATTACACAGCAGCAAAAAACTCAACTTCCATGTTACATGTAGTTACGAGGAATGCAAAAAATATGCGTATTTAAAAACAACACAATAACTATGAGGAAATTGCACAAAAGTATCATGTGTTACTTTCATCACTGTAGCTACATAGGCTTGCTGCGTATATCTCAGATTTGCATGAATGCCATCTTCTTGCATAATGATAATGCTAGAATAGTCACCCTCATCAATATATTTATCATATATTTGTGCAGCTTCGGAATTGATGTAACGACTCCTTGATAGGACGCCATTGGCTACTTTCTCGTGGTCCTAATTCACACTTAATCAAACTAAATGTGATAGTTCTTCAGGTTGAGCAGGAAGCTTTTACGCGAGAACTAGTTGCAGTTTGGACATCAATGAAGCTCCAACCACAATCTCATAGATGTTTATATTATTGTTATCTGGCCAGAGCTGTATTTTTTGCTAACAGGCCTAAAATACAACGGAAACAATATTCAGATTTTGTGGCAGGGGTTATTGACGAAGAGGATACATTGAAATACTCCAGAGTTCTAGTTCTGGGTGTTTATGAATTAATTTAAATGTCTTTCTTTTAGAATTGATGTGCTGGTGTTGTGGAAGCCATTCAGCCGGTTCAATGGTACGATAAATATCACCAGCTCTAGGTTTACACAGCTAGGCATTGCTATGATGAGAACGTTTCGAAAGCAGAATGAGCAAGTTTACATCAGTTCTTACGACTACCACATTGTCAGTGTCTGACAGTTTGATTGCCGTAATAACATTTAACGTCCCATCATGTACCTCAGTATTTTTCACACTTAAATACCAGTGTTCATTGAATAGTTGAATGGCATTGTTCTTTACCAAAAGTGGTGAATTTGAACATTGATCTGAAACTGTGTTGCCCTTCTCCCTGATTCTGTACTTTATATGTTATATATTCATCGCAGTGTGCATGGAAATGTTTTTGATGTAGGATACATGTGTCTTGCATAGATTATTAGATGATCAATGTTCATTACAAAATAATATAATAGATAAGTAATAAATACTCTGTATGAATGATAATTAATCTACTATGTCTGGAGGAGACATATAATTATTAGGGACCTATATATCTTCACGTCCATCATATGATTTCTTTAACATTGATACCTCTTCCTGCAAAAAGGGTGGTCGCTCCCATACCACTTCAAGACACAACTGAACCTGTTGGGTTATTGTATATTATGTGAGAGTGAGAGCTTATATCTGATTAGAAGCATGCTTGACCAGAACCTACTGATTCCTCATACATTCTACCATATC
The DNA here is from genome assembly GCA_964017125.1 of Flabesymbios commensalis. Taxonomy (NCBI): domain Eukaryota; kingdom Metazoa; phylum Annelida; class Polychaeta; order Terebellida; family Flabelligeridae; genus Flabesymbios; species Flabesymbios commensalis. Next base: position 101,535,213 of record OZ024905.1, on the reverse strand, counting down.
ACGATCACATCTAGAAAGTTTCTTTTTTTTATGGTAATCTTCATAAAAACATCCTGATCGTGCTACGAACGGTATTATTGGCCCACTTACCACATATTCTGCATCATATCTTGTTGCAATAGTGTACTCGATAATCTTTGGTGACTTGTTCATGACACTCTATAGCATTTAGTTGTCAAGACTAGGTTAGTTACTAACATCTTCTGAAGATGGTGTATGTTCATACTATATTTATAAAAATAAATTTATCGTCAGTATTTTCAACATTACACTAGTGTGTCCTCAACCATCAATCTTATATGCCCAAAACATGTATAAGTCAACTTCTGCACCAAATTACAGATTTCCGATATCGTGTAACTGTGTTTTATCGTAGTTATTGATGGTGATATCATCTATCTCATTCAATTTAGGGGAGTAGAAATATGTGTAGCCTACATTACGGTTTTGTGTGGATCTCTGAGCCGATGGTTGGGACTTATTTCGTTCAATTATGTCTGAAATCCGTGTTATCAGCGCATTACCAGGCTTTTGTACGGTATTTATTCTAATAAAAAATATAACAATTAAGTTGATACTATTATCATAATTATATAAATTGTCAATCCGATCGATGTGAAGTGCACGTTTTAACCAGCACAATATACCTAGTTACTAGAATCACAAATTGTTAAATTTAAACGATTTTTTGTCTCAATAGGAACGGAAAATGTATGTGTGTCATTATTGCCATGGTTATGCAGACCACCTTGATGGATTAGCTTCATGTTTTGCTTAACCCTAGTACAGGGCTTAGGCAGGAGGGTGCCACCCGTGGCCAACGCACATTTAAATTATTGTTTTTTTCTTTGCGGTACTGTAAAAACACGATGCAGGTGGATATTACATAGGCCACATACTAATAGGCCTAGAACGGATATATGATGAGTGACAGGTTATCCGGGCAGTGATCAACAATCATAAAATATTTTTTGTCGATAGTCTAGACATTTTTACAACATGCCGGATATTACGTTTGTTTCCCTCGGCTTCTAAATGTGAAATGATGACTTCATTAAATAAATCATTATTATTACACTGGCCTACGATGTATCGTTTTCCTGGCGCAACATTTGTTTTTTTTCCCCATAACTTTGTGAAATATTGATAATAGATGTTATCAAGGCTCTGAATTAGTTTCCCGGGTGTGAGAAAACTATATGTAGACACCAAAAACACATCTCTACGTTATTTGGAAGCAAAGTTATAGCACATTGCTTTGAAGTGGCGGCCATTTTGGATTTTGTCCTCTAGCGGCAAACGCACAAGGTGAAATTTAGGGGACCGGAAGTATGTTTCTCAGGTGGGTTTTAATAGACCGAAATGATGTTTTTATGTTCATTGTAAGCCAAGACGTGATGTAAAGTTTAGACATTTTCACTAATTTTGGCGGCCATTTTGTTTGGCAATATAACTTGGCATGGGGCAGATTTGGAATCAGCGTTCCCAAATTGAGTAAGAACAACTGCATGCCAAATTCTACTAAAAAATGCCTTACCAAGTCAGAAATTTCGAAAAAGGGCCCTGACTAATAGCTGATAATCTCAAAAAAGTGTATTTCTTGTATTTCTTATATGTTTACGTCCATATAACCAGAATAAATAGTGTATCTGCTGATTATAGGGGCGTATGTGAATAATAACATATATAACAATAATAACATATCTGAACACCATGATATACTTTTATTTTGCGTGGAATTAATTTTCGCGCTAGGACCGTAAGCGCAAATTCATATTCCCGCGAAATATTGTTCACTTGGTTTTAAAGGGTGTCACTGCCACTATGTGTGAGTGATTGGGCCTATGTAAAGGAGTAAAACGGTTATTTGAAATGTTCAGGGGAGTTTAAAATAACACTAGATCATTTATGAAGGGTTTTTTCCGTACAATATGTGTGAATGAAAATTATTTCTGGTGTCATATGTCCAAATAAATTACCTGAATTATTAGTTTACATTTACAAGATCATTGTGTATATTTAGATATATTTCATTGTGATGAAGGTTCAATGGAGAATGTCACTTCATGTTAAACGTTTTTTGTGGTAATGGTATAATTAAACTTAAATGTCTAAACACACACAAAAATGTTTGAGAACATTATAAAAAAATCACGGAAGTGAAAAACAGTGATTTGCAAAATTGTAAGACAATATCCACGAAATACTGGAGAAATGTAAAAAAAAATCCATGCTTATATTTTATAACATTAATAACATTTAACTATTAACGTGTTGGAATATTTTTGTATAAACCATGAAGACCAAAGGGTTTGAAATCTTCATCAATCATAATCGTACGCTTGATTTGATACCTATGCTATACACTGCTCACCCTAGACACTGCTCCTTCGCATGTTAAAATGTGCAGATGGTTGACGTCATATGTCCCCCGCTCTCAATTTCAAGTATTGTAGTAAGCTTGTGATTGGCCGGCTGTCTTGCTAAAAGTACCCTGATCGGCTGGCGAGAATATTATGGTGGCGGAGGGGTGGGTGTAGACAGACACCTGTGTGGAGCCCAGCAAACGCGAGCATTTGACCCAATGCTGTTTCAATATTGGCCCACCGCCAACGGCGCTGGACCAACATTGAAACAACATCGGGTCAAGTCTTCGTGTTTGCTGGGAGAGCTGTCCGCATTTTGATACACGGGGCGTGCAGTCTGTGTCTGGTCGGAACTGGCAGCACAGTGCTCTGTGTACCTATGCTAGAGGTCTGCGACCATTATAAATATTTACTCCTTCAGTGTGGGGATCGACTTTAGACGTCAGATTCTGACGTCTATTGACGTCAGAAGCTGACGTCTGAAGTTTATCTCCGCGCACAAAGGGTTAAACTTATATGTGTGCCAAAGTATGCAATGTAATAACCTAAATATCCATTAGGTTGATATGTAAGGGATTATATATGTATAAAGGACTATATGTCTGACAACGCCTATCGTGTAGCAGGCTAAATATGCATTCGCTTGATATTTAAATGGCTAGAAGGTTTGCATATGTACACATGCCTATGTACATAAGTGTAATAACCTCAATATGTAAACGGGTAGTATGTAATCGGCTCAAATTGTTATATGTGACAAGGTAATAACCTCAATATGTATCACGTGATCCTTTACTATAACCTCATCATGTGAAGGGTAATGGGTCTGCATATATTCATATATATATTGTTATATTGCTTTTTTGCATAATATATTCGTCTGAATCCTCCACCCTATAGGAGGATTGTCCAAAATGAAAGTTTTTCGTTGATTACTCAAGCAATTCTCAAGCGATTTTCATGAAATTTCGTAAGCTCTATTTTCTTGTCATTTGGCATCTATCCTGAAAATGTTCGTAAACAATTGTATAGTTCGGTAGAGTTCAAAAGTTAGACCATTTGACATGTAGCAAATTTCTAATTATGACGCCCCTATATATATATATATAATAAACCCATTCACTTCATCCCGGGTTTTTTCTCAGAATTGTGCCACATGTTTGATGGTCTAGCTTTTGAAATACTGGCTGTAATTTTCAGGACCGTTGCCAAATGACTAGATAAGAAAGATCGCAAAATTTCGTGAAAATCCCTTGAGAATTGACTGAGCAATACCCGAACAGATTACTTTCATTTTGACCTTACCCGTTTCCACTGTTGGACAGACTGTAGACAAAGTCAGTCATCTAATCATAACGTATGTATATCGTCATCTTAGCGCTAAACAAGTGTAACTGTTACTTTGTAGAGTGACAGTTACACTTTTTCAGAGCTAAGGGTGTGAATTATACCCAGCTAACACGAGGCATTGACCCAATGTTGTTTTAATGTTGTGCCGACGTCAAAGACGGCGGGGCAACATTAAAACAACATCGGGTCAATGCCTCGTGTTCGCTGGGTAAGAAGTCTACCATGTAACATGTGTATTAGCAGAAATACGTAAGACTTATATATATTATAAATTAGTATTAAACTCCATGTATGTTTTAATTTTATATTGACTGATTATAATAAAAAACTCACGTGACGTCAAGGACTAAACTTGTATTTAAACTGATATATAAGCCCAAGATGGGCTGGGTGTTCTAAAAATATTATTATGAAATCACTGTATAAATGTATTATGCACATATCAGTAAAATAAACAATACTACTTATACCCGGATTCACCTTTCACCGTGGTGGATGCTTTTTCCCTCTCATATCGATATTTACCGTTTTTAGTCGATTTTTTTTACATATTCACTTACTTTGTATGATGGGGCGATTTAATTTTCAGACGATTATTGAATTGAGTCAGATTACTGCCTGTGAAGTGAGAAAATAAAAAAACATCTCCACAAAATTCCGCCGAGCATGTTTGTTGATCTTTCCTCTTGTGCACATGGGCTGTTATCCTGGTACTTTGGCTCAGCCCACTCATTGGAAAAGGTGATGAGGGTTATCTCCCGGCTGGGTGGCGCGGGGGTCTACATTCTCAATTTCTATACCCTTGGCGTATTAAACAAACGGGCCATGTTCATGATACGCTAGCAGCTAAATGGAAAAAGTTTGGAGAACTATTTAATGTAAAGTAAATAGACTATGACAATCAATGCTTGTTTTGCACGCATGGTAGCACACACAGAATATATATAGGCCTATATATATTTCTATGGTAGCACATGTAGAGATTTATCAGATAAAGGCATCTAGGCATATTTGCCGTGATGCACTCTTCAAAATGTGAATGTTCCCGTTGTATCATCCGGTATCAACTATGTGCCTTTATAATAGGTTGTAGCTTTTTATGTAGCTCATTTTATGATTATGAGTAAAGTAGCAGACTTCAATTCATATTTCTGTAAATACATGGAAACTATCAGAAACTGTTATAGTCTACACGAATAACAACATTACCGCTATGAGGCCCTATGTTTAAAACAATTTTCGGGTTGACATTTTTTATAAGGAAAAGATAGGCCCTAAGGAGAAAATATGAATTATAATAGGCCTAGGCCTATATAAATGATTAGGCCCCTACCTACATTTTATTTGTCATATTAATTAGAACACCCCTATGATTAAAGGCGGGGGGGGGGGTGGAGTATTAGAGTAGGCTATTATTTAAATATCATATAGTGTAGGCCCTACATGCTATATCGTGGGTTTTATTTTTAAATCAGGGGTGTAGGCGTTTATTTGATTATGGGCAATATTCGATTGAATACGGTATAGCTAAACCTTCAAAAAAATCACTAAGAAATTCATGACCGTACACTAATCCAATCTCATACACGTGTGACTCCCTTCATATAAACTCAATTTTTATTATGTGCATATGGTGGTCCGAGCGTGATAAACAGCGAGATATCAGACTGACTAAAAATACCACTGTGTTGAAAAGCGAGAGACACTTGAAGATGCGACACTGTAGGCCTGCAAGAGAGACTCCAGAAACCCAGATGACGAAACATAAGAGACACAATGACTTACAAGCGAGACAGAATTATCAAGGAACAGATGAAAAAAAAATAGCCACTAATTCAAGCCTTTATATTTTATATAGGCCTAATGTATTGCGGTGTAGGCCTACTCACTATAGGTCACTTATAGTTGTCATTCCGATGTCTGATCCATACCTGGACGTGATGAAGGTGCAACAGCATATCACCAGAAGTGACTGTATTTAAGTGTATTATCGAGTTGTGATCATCAATTGCTCTTTAAAAAAGATACATGTGACAATCGACATGTCAGGTGCGACCCCCACAGTGACACCACTATGAGTTGTGACTGTCAATTAGGCCAACATCATGGTTATCTATATAGGCCCTATAATCACTAATAATAATATTATCTTATTATTAAAATATTTTAAATCAAATAAAAAGTAGACGTATTTCAAAGAAAAAATAATATTAGGTACCAGGATTACTTCCAGTGGGGGTACGAGATCGACTACACTGAGTCAGAAAAGTTATCATTTGTTTCCTTCTTAGCAACGTTGCAAGCGATCATAGGCTTACTTCTGCAAAAGTTATAAGTAGAGCTACAATGAAAAAACGTATTTTGTATATTTTGAGCACATCACATCCATATCTCCATATGCACTCTTCAGATACATAGTTAAAATGTTTATTTCCCAGATACATCACTGCTAAAATGTTCCCTTTTGATCTCTAGAATTGCACATTTGTTCTTCACTTTGACCTTCTGATGACCTTGGGTTATTGTGAAACTTTTAGTAGGGTCATAAGAATCTATTCATATAATGACGAGAGCTCTCATTCGAACTCAACATAAATGTTCTATGACATTTGTAAAATGTGTACATTTTGACCTCTAACATTAATCTTTTGACCCTTACGTTGACCTTTATTGACCTTACTGAGTAGAATAAGTCAAACCTCGTGTATTATATGTTCATAGGATGATGCGAGCTTCTGTTTGAGTTGAATGTGACTGCTCTATGACATTTGTGAAGTTATTATTCGTTGACCTCCAAAATAATTGACCTGTTCACCGTTACGTTGACCTTTGGTAACTTTGCTCTGCTCATACGTTGATGAGATTTTTTAATTTGAGCTGTCTACTTTTTTTACCTCTAATTGTTGCATTTCCACCTCTAATTTGAACTTTCTTTTAATGATCTTGCTGAGTGGATTTTTTGTCAGGATCATACGCAATCTATCCATTTGCTCATGTGCGCTTTTATTTGACCTGGACATTAATTTTCCAGTGCAAATTTCTTTTTTTTTCCTGTTTGACCTTTAAATTTGACATTTGACCTTATATAATAAAATGCCCAAGGTCGTACAGAGGAAAACCGGGTGGAAATAGTTCCCAGGCACCATAAGAGCATGGAACAACCCAAAGCCATTGTAATGTCTACTATGTTGGAAAATCCACTAGGATGGATCTTTTTAATGTCTTAGTGGAACACTTATTCCAAATTTAGTGCTTTTGTTCGCCCGGTAAATATCATTTCACTAAGGAACCTGACTAACGTTATTAGTGTTTCAAGATAAGATATTATGTATTCTTAACATCGAACAGAAATTGGTATTGACCAACATATATCTCAGCTCATATGTCATTTACACAAATACACATATGTACATGATATAGGGCCCAGTACACGATCCTTATACATATAGATCTGTGTATATTTAGACTCTCGACGTGCTCATACGACACATTATCCCAGTAGGCACGAGACATTGAGCCATTGTTGGCTCAATGTTGGTCCACCGTCTACGACGCTGACCCGAGCTAGCTGATACAATGAAGTATGGGAGAGGGGTGTCCATGTAGCACTATTTTCACCGAGTAACCATTAAAGAAATTCCTGTGTTTCACAGAATAGGCCTAATTATATATAATTAGTTGGTCCCATATGCATGGTGACTTGAAGTTCCCGGAACGTGGGAACTAATTTCGAATGTGGGAGCTTCGGAAACTTGTAGCGTCCCGATATATATTAGACCTATTTAAAGTAGAAATATTCGGTTACTAGACGGGATGCCTGCCTGACATTTCGTTTCCCTTTTCGGGCTGTGATCTCTACCATCTGATGGGATAAGTACTATTTTGTTGTTGTTGTGGTTCAAGGGGGTTGTGGGTCGAGGGTTGTGGGTCGAGGGACTTGTGCGTCGGGGGGTTCATTGGGGTTATGAAGGTAACCATTACAAAAATATAATGGACATTTTTCGGACCTTGGGGTAGAGATCGCTCTCAGTCACCGCCATGTTGAATTTTCGGGTAAAACAAATACATCTATCAACGGCCTCGGAGAGGGCGACAGATCGAGCTATGGTACCTTATGGCTATGATTGCACTATTAAGCCCTACTTTATTGTGATTAATATTTAACATTTCCTTTTTAATGTTGTCTCTTGTTGTTTCTCTCACTTTTCATAATTGCTGCTTTTCTTGGCTCTCTTGTATTTCTTCACTCTCTATCTCGCTTTCCAGCCCTTTGTGACTGAAAAAAATTGCGTCACCGAATTATTGCCCTCTTTATCTGCAGTAAAGAGGATGTGAACCATGTGAAGTGCGATTATAATGCTCAGTTATTGGGCGTATATCCATTTATGCTTGGTCATCAATAATCAAAGACATTATATATATTTTTTATTATTATTGACCGTTTAGGCTACATGTCAACTTTGACATATTGGTCATTTTGTTTTCTCTATTTCTTTATATGTTTTTCGCTGCGGCGCAAATCGGTTATGAATATGTTTCTGTCGTCATTATCCCACGAATTTGAACAGTTTGGGTCATGTGTGTATGTGTGTACCAAGGGAAGATATCGGCCGACGTGGGACCGAGCCCGATACCCCTGAGTAAGCCAAAGAGCCAATGAGCCAACCTGGCGCCACAATATATGAATGATTTTTATTGTCAACATCAATCAATCACACATATTAGGCCTATATAGGCTATGTCGGTCACTTATTAAGTGAATTTCTAGCGATATATGCCCAGCAAACTTATGAGACTTGGACCAATTTGCAACGCTGGTTTACCGTTGGACCAGCGTTGCAAACAGTAAACCAACGTTGGGCAACGTCTCATGTTTGCTGGGATTTTGCCCCTGCGTCATCTACAAATAGGCGTGTTTTTCATATTTCTATAAAAGCTATTGAATTAAACATTTATAAGTAGGTTAGATATCTTAATTCAATTGGTTTAGAGCTATTTTGTTATGTTTATGATGTAGGCCTGAATAGGTCTACTGCTGAAATTCTTCATTATCACTGGCAGTAGTCTATATTGCACCGTTGTAGAATATTCTATTTCATTCTATTCACTATCTTGCTCAACGCTTTTCTTATTGTTGCTTACCAGTTATGTACTATACTAAATTTAATCAAATCAATATAGTGAAAGGTGAATCCGGGTATAGACAGTTGAAGTGCCAACGGGTTTTAAAAAACGATTAGTGGATTAGTGTAACTATGAGAATTTTTCAACCGGCACAGCTAATTTATTGGTTATTTTATATAGGCCTAATGTATTGTAATGTAGGCCTACTCACTATAGGTCACTTATAGTTGTCATTCCGATGTCTGATCCATACCTGGACGTACCCCTATCCTGCCCTGCCCAGTCTGCCAAAGAAAAAAGAAACAGGCTCTGACACCTCTACCACCGGTGCGTAGAAGAAAATCCACACAGATGAACACCTCAGATTGTCAGCTTAACAAAGACTATGCAATTAACCCCACCAGTGCTAGAATCGTCTCAATAAAATGTCTATGGAACCACATTTTATTTTCTAGAATTATTGTGCACAAAATATAGCCCTATGCATTATTCATAACTGCATAAATGCTGAGCTATATTTATTTATATAGAACCCGAGTTGTTATCGTATTTCACGAGTAGTAAACAGGCTCCAATTTAATGTTGTACCTGCAATATATTTACAATGCATAAAAAACACCATTTCTATAAATTATTATTTTATCTTTGTTATTTATTCCCAAACTTGTACCTTAATCTATGCGGTTTTATGTACTAATTACTGAAACATTTAGTATACAGCAAAATACAAGCATTTGAAACATTTCATATAATAAAACGTAATACTTAACATTTTAAATGATTATGGAGGTGGTAATTTAACATGCTTTATAACAATTATTGACTTAAAGATATCGTATTATTTCAGTGATATTATACACATACTGAATATATGTACATAAATATATATATATTTATATCACTAGTGACATTTTTAAGTTTTGAATATTTTAAATGTCTTCGTTTTCGAATACATTTGAAAAGTGATGTATTCTTATTCAAACACATTTTTAAAATTGAGTATTTGTATTCGTGTTCATGACTTTATAATGTATTCGTATTCGATTATACTTGTATGTATTGTTTCAGATAGAGATATGCTTTGAAAAATTTCAAATCGATCAAATTCAAAATGGTTGACTATCGGCCATAATAACCTTTAATATGCCTGATATCTAGCAAGCCATGCCAGATAGCTAGATCATTAACATAAAACAAAATGTGCAGTTTCAGGGAGGGATATGCCCTGAAAAATGTCAACTCGATCAAATTCAAAATGGCCAACTTGAGGCCATTATTGAATTTAATAGGGGGCCTATGGGTAATAAGGGATATAGCCTCACAAATGTCAACTTGATCAAATTATTGCGACCATCATCGAGTTCAATATCTGCAATATACATGGCAAACTCTGCTATACAGGTATACTATTACTGTAAAACAGAATGTGACACATCAGGGAAGAATGCACCCTGTAAAATTTCTATCACTCGGGCGGGACGGGGGATTATGGTGGCCGGCTGGCCTCTTGTTTATTTTGTGGACCAGCGAACCACATAAGGCGGACACTTATTTGTATTTCCTATTTCGTCTTGGACCAGGGAAAGTCATATAGATGGGCTCTTGTTTTTGTTATGTTTTTTAAACTAGTGGAAAACATACGTGAAGACAATTTTTTTTATTTTATTTTATTCTTCAACCAGCGGAAGACACTTATTTCTATTTTTTATATTCTTCAGACGGCAAGAGCCATACTGGCTAATGTCTTAGTTTTCATCTTGAACCGGAATATACAACACAGAACGGATACTGACTATTTATTAAAGATAGTGGAATTGTTTATTCGCAGACGACTCTGAATGTGCAACGAAGTTAGGCGAATTTTTTTTTAAATATATATTCGTAGTTGTACTGATGGAGTGGTGACGGCCCCGGCAGGATTTTTTTTTGATTTTATTTGTTTTAATTGTTTTAAAAATAGACAGAAGGGGATATTTTCAAATATTTATTGTTCCAGCATAGTAAACGACGGACGGATTTAAAAAAATAATTGAAAACATTGTCACAGGGGACTGTCTCCAGGGGGTGGTGTTGTGATCCTCTGGTTAGGTCGTTTGACAGCTACCCCTATTAGTGTTCAGTGGGTTCAATCAGCGAGGTGTAAACACAACTCATAACAATATATCTTCACATTTGGTCAGATGAACATTTATTAAGTCCGATCACATGAACGACCAAACCAATCAAATAAACAACAAGAAAAGAAACCTGCAAATACAAAATGCATTTCAGTAACAATACCGGTACAAGCTTGAATTTAAATGTCTTATTAAAATTCATTTGTTTAAACATGGATGATAATTAAACTCACCCCACTTTAGAATCGGCAGAGTTCGGTGGCTGCCTAAGCCGCTGAACAGTCACACAAATCACAATATTTGCAGATAACAATATTAACAATCAATAACAATGCAATAGTGACTAGAGCGATATAAATAAAACTTAATAATTTCGCTTAGATAGTAATGCTCAACACATACCTAATTTCACTCCGCCCATGACGCTGTAACAGTGAGCACTGGTATTAACATGTTCACTCGTCAGAGGCTAAACGTGAAAGAAATTAACACCCGAAATTTGCTGCCCAAACAGGTTGGCAAATTATAAATCACGGAAAGGAAGTTGCAACAGGCTATTCACCAGATGTCGCTCATGACTTTCCAAAGCCATGACACCTGGTGAAAAAGCCTCTGCCACATTTAATAGGCAAGAAATCCATCTAACATAGAATCAAATTGCCATGGTATTAGTTTGGTATTATTAGAGGCCGACAAATTTCTGACAAACATATGAAAAACATATCAAAATGTTCTTATTTTGCACCACATCAAAAATAATGTTTTGGTGCTATTTTTTAACCCTTTTGATTTTCTTTAAATTTTTCAGCTGAGTGATTATATGTACATCTATGTGAAAATATTTTTTTGAATAAAAAAATTGGCTTTTTTTCAAAAATGTTTGTTGTGTTTATTTCGCGATATCAATTGCCAATCTCTTGGTAAACAATGTGTTGTTTCAAAATAAATAGAAACAAGATTTTAGGTCTGTAACACAATTAATGTAGACATAACTCAAAGTTAATAACCATAACCTTCTTTCTATTAATGCAAGCTGACAAAACTACATAGACATTATATTAAAGGTGATCTATCATCCCTTATATGGTATGAATAATTATGTCCTTATATGGAGTGATTGGCTATCATGTGACCCTCTCAGAGGGTCACATGATAGCCAATCACCCCATATAAGGAAACACTTGTGCCCCATCTCGTGGCAACTTTGATTTATTTGTCACAAATTTATTCATTCTATATAAGGGGTGATAGATCACCTTTAATGCCGTTTAAATACTGTAGGAAACTACTGCAGACTTAACCCTCTCAGCGCGGCGACCGTCTTTAGACGTCAGATGTTCTGACATTGAAAGAATTAAAATATTTATAACGGCCATAGACCCATAACACAGGTATTCAAATGCAGCGGAATTAGCTAACTAAGCCATGAATGGTAATTTCAAATTGAAGAAGATTCTTTGGTCTCCATCGTTCATACAAAAATATTGACGACTTAAACTTTGAGACGTCAAATGATGAGGGTACCTTCACATTATCGAGTTGGAGTCGGTCTTGTTACTCCTTAAAGCTGACGTCTTCACTTATAAATCAATGGTGCACTGTACGTACAGTACGTACATGATCATGGCTGTTCAAACTCTATGTACCCTCCCCGTAAACCGGAAATTCATATCAGAAACATATTGACAGCCCAGAGCTCTACATCTCCCTTCCTATTTGCCCCGATTATCGCCAGCTATGGACTCAGACACGGAAATGGATCAAAATGTGAGTATTATCATTATTATGAATATTCCTCCGAACAATATGATCATTACATACTAAGAATAATTTCACAGTTCCAGAATGACCAAAAACGTGTATTTAGAAAGGGAAATTAGGCAAATTAGAAGCCAAAGGACCATCTCTTTGCATCTGTTTGTTTACTGCAAAATGGGATTCGTTCTCACTGTTCTCAATTTATCGTGACACCACCAGTGGACAGCATTATCATATTGCTAGTTCATTTTGATATAATTTATATCTTATAGATATGCAGCAAAGTAGTAATGCAAAATCATATTTTTGTTACAATTATAAATTATATTTATCAACGTCCAATTATAGTAGATAGATATTTATTGACGACTTTAAGTCTATGTAGACTTAAACATGTTAAAATCAAACAACATTATATACTAAAACAAGCACAGGTTAAATAAAATATGCATCAGAACTATTTAAAATAACCTACAGTTAAACAGCATTGGCATGATATTTTTAAATTTCCCGCACCAACACCAGAGATAAAATAGCTACTGCATATAGCAAAAAAACCCTCTGGAAAGCGTAGAAACCGAGTAATTACATAATGCGTGAGAGTATGTATAAAGAAGAAAATAATAATATTAGTTACATTTAACATGTTAAAAAAATCTAAAAAATGCATTGACTGACGTCAGCTTGAAACACCAAAATGATTAGAGGAATTACCAGCCGCACCAGTCGCTGATACCACAGTGGTGTTCCCCCGACAGCATGGATGATTTCATGAGTAGATGATTAGAGGAATCACCAGCCGCACCAGTGGCTGATACCACAGTGGTGATCCCCTGACAGCATGGATGATTTCATGAGTGGATTAGAGGAATCACCAGCCGCACCAGTCGCCCCAATCGTTTTATAAAACGGAGGTACGCGACACGCTTAAGGTTTGAAAACAGCTATAGGTGTATTTTGCTAAGCATATTACTAATGGTCAATGTGTAGAGGACATAATATATATAAATTTGTCGTCGTTGAGAGTGAGTCAAATTCACTGTTGAGTAGTTTGCTTTCGGCAAGTAAACTAGTTCGCTGCGTAGCGAAGTAAGAGCAAGTAATTAAAAAAGGAATTTCGTCATCAACAGAGTCTGATGTACATCTTTGATATATGCGCTGCTCTAGTGGTAGTTTTTGCGTCTTGACATGCCTTTCTCGTTCAATTTCTAGCATATGTGAGCCCATTATTAATCTTGATAGCGCCTTTATCCACCTTGTGTCAGGGATGTAAAACAGATATTCTTCTAGCGAGTGTTCGAATTTGAACTTTATGTACGTTCGTAATTTTATGGAGTTTCGGGCTTTGATAGACCAATCAACTTTATATGTATTAATCAAACATAATTTATTTTGTTTGATGAGACGATTGGCATTTTCTACCCTATGATTTTCCCAAACGTCTCGGTGGTTAGTTCGGAATAATAATGACCTAATGTGAGAGCACCAATTTGTTTCACCAATAAAGTCAAGAGACGCCAGTGTACACGATTCTCAAATAACAGCTTCTAGGCAAGGAGATCAAGCGAATCCAGTATTTTAAAGCTAGAATTTGTTGTTTTAAAAAGAGAGGATACCTTCCTGTATCCCCATAAATAGTAACTGATGTCTCAAAGTCCAATATTTCTTTACCAATAAATAGTACCTCGCTACCATACATCAGTATTGACTCTATTTGGGCTTGGAATACTTTTAGAGACAATTTTGGCGTAAGATGTCCTAAGTTGTGACTATAATTTCTAATTGTGAATATTGCTTTGCGAGCTTGTTCAGCCAGATACGAATAGTTTTTTACAAATATATTTTTATTATTACAAAACCAAAGACCTAAATATTTATATTTGTCCACGATTTCAAGCGTATTTTCGGCCAGTGTGAAAGAAAATGAATGTTTAGCATATATTTGGTTGTAAATCACTATTTTTGTTTTAGCAATGCTTTTTATCAGATTCCATATTTCACAGTACTTGTAAAATAAGTCAATTTGTGCCTGTGGGCTCTCTGCAAATTCTGAAAAGAGGACTATGTCGACGGCAAATAGGAGGTACGCAAGGTATATGTCTCCTATCTTAAGACCGTATTTAAGATTTAAATATTTTCCGAGATCCTGCAGGAATTCATTGAAAAGTTTGGGGCTTAAGACACCCCCCCCCCCCTGCATGACACCATAACGGTTTTTAAAAGGCTTGCTAATCTTGCCATTCCATTTAATTTAGCTAACTAAGCCATGAATGGTAATTTCAAATTGAAGAAGATTCTTTGGTCTCCATCGTTCATACAAAAATATTGACGACTTAAACTTTGAGACGTCAAATGATGAGGGTACCTTCACATTATCGAGTTGGAGTCGGTCTTGTTACTCCTTAAAGCTGACGTCTTCACTTATAAATCAATGGTGCACTGTACGTACAGTACGTACATGATCATGGCTGTTCAAACTCTATGTACCCTCCCCGTAAACCGGAAATTCATATCAGAAACATATTGACAGCCCAGAGCTCTACATCTCCCTTCCTATTTGCCCCGATTATCGCCAGCTATGGACTCAGACACGGAAATGGATCAAAATGTGAGTATTATCATTATTATGAATATTCCTCCGAACAATATGATCATTACATACTAAGAATAATTTCACAGTTCCAGAATGACCAAAAACGTGTATTTAGAAAGGGAAATTAGGCAAATTAGAAGCCAAAGGACCATCTCTTTGCATCTGTTTGTTTACTGCAAAATGGGATTCGTTCTCACTGTTCTCAATTTATCGTGACACCACCAGTGGACAGCATTATCATATTGCTAGTTCATTTTGATATAATTTATATCTTATAGATATGCAGCAAAGTAGTAATGCAAAATCATATTTTTGTTACAATTATAAATTATATTTATCAACGTCCAATTATAATAGATAGATATTTATTGACGACTTTAAGTCTATGTAGACTTAAACATGTTAAAATCAAACAACATTATATACTAAAACAAGCACAGGTTAAATAAAATATGCATCAGAACTATTTAAAATAACCTACAGTTAAACAGCATTGGCATGATATTTTTAAATTTCCCGCACCAACACCAGAGATAAAATAGCTACTGCATATAGCAAAAAAACCCTCTGGAAAGCGTAGAAACCGAGTAATTACATAATGCGTGAGAGTATGTATAAAGAAGAAAATAATAATATTAGTTACATTTAACATGTTAAAAAAATCTAAAAAATGCATTGACTGACGTCAGCTTGAAACACCAAAATGATTAGAGGAATTACCAGCCGCACCAGTCGCTGATACCACAGTGGTGTTCCCCCGACAGCATGGATGATTTCATGAGTAGATGATTAGAGGAATCACCAGCCGCACCAGTGGCTGATACCACAGTGGTGATCCCCTGACAGCATGGATGATTTCATGAGTGGATTAGAGGAATCACCAGCCGCACCAGTCGCCCCAATCGTTTTATAAAACGGAGGTACGCGACACGCTTAAGGTTTGAAAACAGCTATAGGTGTATTTTGCTAAGCATATTACTAATGGTCAATGTGTAGAGGACATAATATATATAAATTTGTCGTCGTTGAGAGTGAGTCAAATTCACTGTTGAGTAGTTTGCTTTCGGCAAGTAAACTAGTTCGCTGCGTAGCGAAGTAAGAGCAAGTAATTAAAAAAGGAATTTCGTCATCAACAGAGTCTGATGTACATCTTTGATATATGCGCTGCTCTAGTGGTAGTTTTTGCGTCTTGACATGCCTTTCTCGTTCAATTTCTAGCATATGTGAGCCCATTATTAATCTTGATAGCGCCTTTATCCACCTTGTGTCAGGGATGTAAAACAGATATTCTTCTAGCGAGTGTTCGAATTTGAACTTTATGTACGTTCGTAATTTTATGGAGTTTCGGGCTTTGATAGACCAATCAACTTTATATGTATTAATCAAACATAATTTATTTTGTTTGATGAGACGATTGGCATTTTCTACCCTATGATTTTCCCAAACGTCTCGGTGGTTAGTTCGGAATAATAATGACCTAATGTGAGAGCACCAATTTGTTTCACCAATAAAGTCAAGAGACGCCAGTGTACACGATTCTCAAATAACAGCTTCTAGGCAAGGAGATCAAGCGAATCCAGTATTTTAAAGCTGGAATTTGTTGTTTTAAAAAGAGAGGATACCTTCCTGTATCCCCATAAATAGTAACTGATGTCTCAAAGTCCAATATTTCTTTACCAATAAATAGTACCTCGCTACCATACATCAGTATTGACTCTATTTGGGCTTGGAATACTTTTAGAGACAATTTTGGCGTAAGATGTCCTAAGTTGTGACTATAATTTCTAATTGTGAATATTGCTTTGCGAGCTTGTTCAGCCAGATACGAATAGTTTTTTACAAATATATTTTTATTATTACAAAACCAAAGACCTAAATATTTATATTTGTCCACGATTTCAAGCGTATTTTCGGCCAGTGTGAAAGAAAATGAATGTTTAGCATATATTTGGTTGTAAATCACTATTTTTGTTTTAGCAATGCTTTTTATCAGATTCCATATTTCACAGTACTTGTAAAATAAGTCAATTTGTGCCTGTGGGCTCTCTGCAAATTCTGAAAAGAGGACTATGTCGACGGCAAATAGGAGGTACGCAAGGTATATGTCTCCTATCTTAAGACCGTATTTAAGATTTAAATATTTTCCGAGATCCTGCAGGAATTCATTGAAAAGTTTGGGGCTTAAGACACCCCCCCCCCTGCATGACACCATAACGGTTTTTAAAAGGCTTGCTAATCTTGCCATTCCATTTAATTCGACTGCTAGATTTAGTAAACATAGATTTGATTGTATTCAGAAATTTTCTGTCGACATTGCGCTGCTGCAGTTTCAGGATAAGTGCATCTCTGTTTAAATAATCGAAAGCTTAGGTCAAATCTATATAGAAAACGTGGAGCGGTTTTTTACGTGTTTTAACAGTCACCACCTCATCTATTTCAATCCTATGTGTTGTTTTTGTGGCAGAGAAACCCACATAAATAACTTTTGTTATAGACAAACACCACACAACCTAGTTAAAACGTGGTCGAGTCATCCCAGCAGACGACAATTTCGATTTATTGTTTTTCTACGACACTTGTCCAACATTGGTTCAACGATTTGTTTGCTGAGATTGCGCCGTAAGTACATTCATGTGTATTTCTTGAACACAATACACGACTCAGAGTTTGGTCAGCGTCGCAGACAGTGATTCAACATTGGGTCAGTATATCTGTGAGCTGGGCTGAAACAGAATGAATGATGTTCGGTGATTGCCCATGTAGACCTGCCGTTATTGACGCTGGAGACTTGCCGTCATTGACAATGTAAACCTGCCGTTTCTGACAATCTAGCCCTGCCGTTGTTGGCAATATAGACCTGCCGTTATTGACGATGTAGACCTTCCGTTATTAAAAATGTAGACCTTCCGTTATTGAAAATGTAGACCTGCCGTTATTGACGATGTAGACCTGCCGTTATTGACAATGTAGACCTGTCATTATTGACAATGTAGACCTGCCGTTATTGACAATGTAGACCTGCCGTTCTTGACAATGTAGACCTGCCGTTATTGACAATGTAGACCTGTCGTTATTTACAATGTAGACCTGCCGTTATTGACAATGTAGACCTGTCGTTATTGACAATGTAAACATGCCGTTATTGACGATGTAGTATTGCCGTTATTGACGATGTAGACCTGCCGTTATTGGCGATATAGACCTGCTGTTATTGACGATGTAGACCTGCCGTTATTGACGATGTAGACCTGCCGTTATTGACGATGTAGACCTGCCGTTATTGACGATGTATACCTGCTGTTATTGACGATGTAGACCTGCTGTTATTGACTATGTAGACCTGCCGTTATTGACGATGTAGACCTGTCGTTATTGACGATGTAGACCTGCCGTTATTGGCGTTATAGACCTGCTGGTATTGACGATGTAGACCCGCCGTTATTGACGATGTATACCTGCTGTTATTGACGATGTAGACCTGCCGTTATTGACGATGTAGACCTGCCGTTATTGACTATGTAGACCTGCCGTTATTGACGATGTAGACCTGCCGTTATTGGCGATATAGACCTGCTGTTATTGACGATGTAGACCTGCCGTTATTGACGATGTAGACCTGCCGTTATTGACGATGTATACCTGCTGTTATTGACGATGTAGACCTGCTGTTATTGACGATGTAGACCTGCCGTTATTGACGATGTAGACCTGTCGTTATTGCCGATGTAGACCTGTCGTTATTAAGGATGTAGACCTGTCGTTATTGACGATGTAGACATGCCGTTATTGACGATGTAATGACATTATTGACGATGTAGACCTGCCGATATTGACAATGTAGACCTACCGTTATTGACGATGTAGACATGCCGTTATTGACGATGTAGACCTGTCGTTATTGACGATGTAGACATGCCGTTATTGACGATGTAGACCTGCCGTTATTGACGATGTAGACCTGCCGCTACTGACGATATAATGACGTTATTGACGATGTAGACATGCCGTTATTGACGATGCAGACCTGTCGTTATTCATTGACGATGCAGACCTGTCGTTATTCATTAACGATGTAGACCTGCCGTTATTGACGATGTAGACCTACCGTTATTGACGATGCAGACCTGCCGTTATTGACGATGTCATGCCGTTATTGACGATGTAGACTTGCCGTTATTGACGATGTAGAACTGCCGTTATTGACGATGTATACTTGCCGTTATTGACGATGTAGACCTGCCGTTATTGACGATGTAGACCTGCCGTTACTGACGATGTAGACCTGCCGTTATTGACGATGTAGACCTGCCGTTAATGACGATTTAAACCTGTCGTTATTGACGATGTAGACCTGCCGTTATTGACGATGTAGACCTGCCGTTATTGACGATGTAGACCTGCCGTTATTGACGATGTAGACCTGCCGTTATTGACGATGTAGACCTGCCGTTAATGACGATGTAAACCTGTCGTTATTGACGATGTAGACCTGCCGTTATTGACGATGTAGACCTGCCGTTAATGACGATGTAGACCTGCCATTATTGACAATGTAGACCTGCCGTTATTGGCGATGTAGACCTGCCGTTATTGACGATGTAGACATGCCGTTATTGACGATGTAGACCTGCCGTTATTGACGATGTAGACCTGCCGTTATTGACAATGTAGACCTGTCGTTATTGACGATGCAGACCTGTCGTTATTCATTGACGATGTAGACCTGTCGTTATTGACGATTTAGACCTGCCGTTATTGACGATGTAGACCTGCCGTTAATGACGATGTAGACCTGCCATTATTGACAATGTAGACCTGCCGTTATTGACGATGTAGACATGCCGTTATTGACGATGTAGACCTGCCGTTATTGACGATGTAGACCTGCCGTTATTGACAATGTAGACCTGTCGTTATTGACGATGCAGACCTGTCGTTATTCATTGACGATGTAGACCTGTCGTTATTGACGATTTAGACCTGCCGTTATTGTCGATGTAGACCTGTCGTTATTGACGATGTAGACCTGCCGTTATTGTCGATGTAGACCTGTCGTTATTGACGATGTAGACCTGTCGCTATTCATTGACGATGCAGACCTGTCGTTATTGACGATGTAGATCTGCCTAACGAACGAGCGAATGAATGAAGGATTGAATGCGGCTTTCTGAATATTTTGTGGACGCATAGGCTAAACTGTACCAGGAGAACCTTTTGAGGATGATGAGATGATATTCAAAATTGGTCACCGTACACCTACCATTTTGTTCAGGGGACTCCTGGGAGTGACATTAGCGATGTTACCAGGAAAAATGACCGCAATGAAAATCTAATTTGGGCAATATTTCCAGCTCTAATTTATGAATTATAATCATAATTTTGGTGTCTACACCTATGTTTTCAGGGTCAATGAAGTATCAAATACCAATTTCCTTCCAATTTTGATCGATGTCGATGCACGCTAATTTTAGAACGCGGTGTCAGGACCCCCATGACAACCCTATATAAAATTAAATGTGCAGAAACCCCTCTGATACGAATGCCCGGGATATTAGAAATTACACCCTTTTCAATAACAACACGTACGCCACACGGTGAGCAGCGCTGAACTGTTTTAATCAGACAACTGTCACATTTCAATGACAACACGCCACACAGTGAGCAGCCCCGAACTATTTTAATCAGGCAATTGTTCACGCGCAAACTCGTGCAAGCAGTCTATATTCACTGTTTGTGTCCGGCTCCGCTGCTGTGTACAAACAGGGACTATTGCGGTGTTTTTCTATATCCTTTTCACTACCATACATGACGGAAATTTCCGTCGTCATTCGTCAATGAACGTAACCATAAAATGACACAAATTTTCGTCAAATATATACTACATTTATGTATTTTTCGTCATTTGAAGCTGGAAATTGCGTTAGCAATTCCAGCTTCAAATGACGAAAAATAGAACTCCTACACCAGTATATCTGGATCCTGGCATGCACTCCGGCCTGGAAGTCAAAGGGTAATATCCCGGGTCTTCGTATCAGAAGGGTTTCTGCACAATCCTTGCGATATCGCGTTTAAAGGAAGCCCGATGTCGGGACTATGTCCTACCCTTATCGAATGACTTCAAGGATTCTTTATAGTGCACACTACCGTAGACAGCACTGCACACTCCATTTCTTTGAACAGTTTGGAGCACTGTGTATGCACAACCTTGATGACAAACATCCGATCCGGCCGGGATTCGAATTCGGTAGGTCTAGAACCTTTGCGCATAGGCTAAACTGGGACAGGAGATCCTCCTGAGGACGGTGAGATGGATAAGATGACACAGGATTCGAAATTCGAGCCCTGGCGGTCTGAGGCCGAGCTCGCTTTTTTCTTTGAAACTTGAACGCCAGAGCGGGGTGCGAACCCGCGATCTCCGACTTTTCAAGCAGACAGCTTTAACCACTGCACCAGCCCCCCCCCCCCCCGCTTTAATGTGTTGAACGTTGAACCAGCGTTGGCCTAGCATTGGGCCAGCATCGCCAACATTAAAACGACATTGGGTCAACGTCTTGTGTTTGCTGGATGTCTGCGAACACGAGATGTTGTTTTACCGTTGGCACAATGTCTGCGACGTCAGCCCAACATTAACCCAACATTGGTGAGTCGTCGTCGTGTTTTTACTGGTTCAATACATTGAACCAGTGTTGGTTTAATGTCAGGCCATCGTCTGCGACGCTGGCCCAGCATTAAAACAACACCGGGTCAATGCTTAGTAAGTAAGTAATTGTTTATCAAAGTGACCAGTACGTACCTATATTTCACATGAATAGTTAATAATACGAACAAAAAAATACCCAACCCTCTAGGGCTTATTAGTCACTGTTTTATAGCATTTATAACAACTTATTTATAGCAATTATGACAATACCTATATATTTGAAACATGGATGAACAACCCTAACAGCAAAGGAAAAAATAATAACTAATAATAATAATAATAATAATAATAATAATAATAATAAAAATAATAATAATAATAATAATATAAAAAAAGAAGATTATTTTAATTGAACATAATGTCCTGTCTAATCTATATACAATTTATTGTCAGTTTTACAAATATGTCTTCCATCAAAATCTAAGTTTCTCTGTAACCATGGAGATAGTATCTCCATGCTGTAACTGAATATTGTTGAAAAAAACAGTCTAAAGTGTTTGCGGTCTACAGCGAACACGGGGCATTCACCCAATCCTGTTTCAATGTTGGCCCACCGTCTTCGACGCTGGCCCATTGAAACATTGAAACAGCATTGGGTGACTGCTTAGTCTTCGCTGTCTAGAGATAACAGCGTTTATCAGGATGCCCCCCCCCCCCGGGGTCAAAGGTTGCCCACCTCGTCATCGCGTGCTTTGACGCCAACACAGATTGAAGAGTTCCCGGGTATATACAACACATCCTGTACACGGCCGTCATAATAGAAACTTAACAATTCTCCTCATTATTAGCGTGTCTGGATACAGGACTTTGTGCATACAGGACTCACTGGGGGTTTTCAGGGATATATGTGAGGATGAAGCTGTCAGGATTAACACACCTGCACTCGCCGTCTCACCTGTTATCACACCTGTGTTATCACTTAGCACACCTGTACGTTTGTGCGTACGTCCTAACAATCATAGGTATGTCACTAATTAGTTCATAATTATCTTCACCAACATTAGACCGGCATTGGGTCAACATGAGACTCTTATACACAGTAAACACTAAACCTTTGTATAACATTTATACAAGGTTGGACCAACGTCGAAGACGTTCGGGCGACGTTGTATAAAAATTATACAAATGTTTTTGTGTTTGCTGGGTATACTCATCAAATGTTGGCCCAATGTTGTTATAATGCTGGGCCAGCGTCGTAGACAGTGGGCCAGTATTGAACAGCACTTGGTCCATGACTCGTATTTTCCAGGTTTAATTCCGTAATAATAGACTCATAGACCAACGGAAACCTTATCAGCGCGGGGACCGACTTTAGACGTCAGAATCTGACGTCTATTGACGTCAGATTCTGATGTCTAATGTCGATCCGCGCGCCGAAAGGGTAAAGTACTTATAATGGTGGTAGACCAATTACATAGGTATTCAAATAAAACGGAAAGAGCTAACTAAGACGTTTATGATGATTTCGCGACATTTACCCAATGCTGTTTCAATGTTGGGCCAGCTTTGGAGACGGTAGGCCAGCATCAAACCAGCACTGGATCGATGTGTTGAGCTTGTTATCTATCAGTAAATATTGTAGTGTAGGGGCATATGTAGCTAAACAGAAGTCCGTGGGATTTTAATGTTAATTTATCATGCGATATACCAAAATGTTCAGTAGAAAAATCTGAATCAGAAAAATTAGGGTGTCAATTTTTTCTTTTTAGTTTTAGTGAGACTTTAAGTCCCATAGAAAAAAAAGAGAAAAAACATCATTTTTATATCACTTTAACCCAAATAATTATATTTCTGCACATCAGATAGTCATGTAATATGTAATCATGGTAATATAGAACAATATAAATGATATTACACACAGTGCTCAGAACACCACCCAAAAAAATCAGATATGGTGACACTTTAAGCTCAATAATAAATAAATAATAATAAATAACACATGATTTTCACACTACTGTAACACCCTTATAGTATTTTTTTTTAAATGAGATACAAAACAAAATGTTTAGAAGATCAGGTGGCAATTATTCATGTTCATTTTTTTAGTTTTAGTGACACTTTAAGTCCAATAGAAAAAAAGAGAAAACATCATTTTTACACCAACGTAACATACATAATTATAATTCCATGCACATCAGATAGTCATATGATATAGAACATTAAATATAATGTCACACACACTGTTCAGAAAAGCATGCAGAATAAAACAATAATCTTTTTATATTCAGTGACACCTTAGGCGCAATAAGTAAAAATAAAAATAAAAATGATTTTTACACAAAATATTATTAGATTTAGTGACACTTTAAGATCAATAATTAAAAAGATAAAAATACATGATTTCCACACCACCCTAGCTCCCTAACACCCTTAATACTATCTATTTCATGTGATATATAAAACACGTTGTTTAAAAGATTGGGTGGCGATTATTTATTTTAGTCTTAGTGACACTTTAAGTTCAATGAGTGACAAATTAAAATACTGTAATTTTTTTTACAGCAACGTACCTGTGGTGACATTATTAGTTCTACTTTGTTCACAAATGATCTTATGATATAAGATACTATATAAAGGAATACAACTGAAAGTGTTCGGAAGAGAATACACATAATCATGAAAAATAACGTGTCAGTTATTATTCACTTTTATTGAGACTTCACGTTCAATAAATTTAAAATTAAAAGACAATCATTTCTACATCAAAGTAACACAATAATGACATGTCATAACACAAAAAATGTGTTGGTTGCTATTTTTACTGTCGTTTCTATATTAAAGAGATGTGCATGTATCAGGAATGTGAAACAAAATGTTCAGAAGTCCACAAAATAATGAAAAATAGGTGAATTTTTTTCCAGTTTCAGTGACACTTTCCGCTCAAGAAGTATTAAATTAAAATACCATTATTTCTATGCAAAGGTAACAAAAAATTCGGTTTTTATTTTGAGTGACACATCAAACTCAATAAATAAATACATTAAAACACCAGGGATTCGATTTAATGCACATCAGGTAGTCACGCGGTACATTACATCATTTGAGAAAATATAAACAATTATTGCTTTTATGGAATGAAAAATGCAACAACTGACCTGGTGACCATTTTTTTTACTGTAGTAATTTACAAATTAAAGTTATTAGGTTACTTGTCCTTGGTAACTTTGACTAGATATACAATGTATTATCACACACATGTGGCGAATAGTGACTATTATAATGCAGACTACTTCGTCTAGGAACATTATAGTGGACAAGCTAATAGCCAACTACGCTTCTTCTGTCGTTTCCGTAGAGTCAATATCGCCAGGGCATTAAGAGTGTATTAAATTAATAAGGAAAGTTATCACAATTGTCTGTGTCAACATCACATTATTACGCATCTCAGTGGACGACAAACCATGTCCCCTGCACGGACATGTGCCACCCGTGCACCTGCTTACATCGCATCAACTCTTATACTCTATTATTGCTTTTGGAGGCAGTGGAAGATGTGCGAAATATGCCTTTAATGACACCATCGACTGGTAGTGTGCTTTCAACATATGCTATTAGAGCGATTCTGGTTGGAGGCAGCTTTTCCGGGGCATATTCGTTCTTCTTGAACATTTGCAAACGTAGCTTCTTTATATTATGCTGCCCAGCCTATCTGAACAAATAAACACGTACCATTTTGAAGACCAACATATCAGCTTTTTCCGGTGGATACACAATATTTCCAATCTGAATAAATGCAACAAGAACATTTGGTCCAGCCTTTGGTATTATTTTCCAACAAGTCATTCCACCTTTGCTACATTCTTGGCAATTATTTGAATATTATCCTGTAAAACACGGAAACCAATTAGGTCGTCCACCATGACAGGATTAACTAACGTTATATTGGCTCAAGATAAACATATCCCCTCTTGTTTCTTGCGCCTGATCGTAGGAAGTATTTACGTCTCAACAATGGATATTTGTGCAGGGCAATAATTAAACAATGTCATGATGGTGATTTTACCAGCAATTTCATAAAAACATGTAAGGCATAGGAGATTAGGAGTGTATCTGCTTCCTCTTGATTACTACATAACAGACTCGCATATATGCCGTTAGATTTAGCACCTTTCATGATCGAAAGACGAATGTTTTGGTTTAATTGTGTCAAAACATTTATGAGCAAGAAGTAATATCAGCTTATCTATTCTCCTGGAAATATTTTCTAATACACTTTTAAATTAGTTGAATATTTCATGTCATAACTACAGCATGACTAGTGTCTCTTCTTCGCCAAGACTGCCATTGTTTCTATGAGATGACCTGTTAACTCATGAACACTACTACTGTAATTCCATCTATCCATCTAATATGATGGCATGATGTATATGGTCATCAATCATCTTGGCTAAATACTGTCAAGAATTAATATTGTCTTCAGATACAATCCATCACCACCTTTAATTTCCCTTTATTATGGTATGTTACAACATACATGACTGTTGGATGTGAATAAAGTAAAATTAATGGCGTTGGGTCTTAGACAGTGAGATCAAAGCAGTCGCCGCTAACTGGTGTCTAATAGTCAGGACATGGGGGGATACACCTGGGATACACTGATTGTCTGCCCAACGCTGAATGAATGAATGAGTGAATGAATGAATGAGTGAATGAATGAATGAATGAATGAATGAATGAATGAATAAATGAATGAATGAATGAATGAATGAATGAATGAATGAATGAATGAATGAATGAATGAATGAATGAATGAATGAATGAATGAATGAATGAATGAATTGAATCAATCAATGGTCGATCATGTCCACATAGAGGCTAAATTGGGTCAGGATAACCGCCTGAAGATGGTGAAACGAATAAAATTTAACTGACTTCCAGACACAGTTTTTTTTCAAAATTCGAGCCCTGACAGTCTGAGGCTGAGCACGCTACCCTTCGGTCACAGAGACTCCCCAAAATACTCACTCTTTACGAGTGAGCGGGGAAGAAACACATTGTTTCTTGAAGTCTAAATACGAGGACGAGCACGCTGGCTCGGGCGTGACAGACGGTGGCGTTAACCATCACCCCATCAGCTAGACGACCCACATGACCATGACGTTATATCCAGACTACATGACGTATATACATAATCATACATGTACCTGTGTGTACTGGCCCGTCAACCACAAAACATTCACCTAATATTGCGTCAATGTTGGCCAGCGTCGTAGACGGTGGCCCAACATTGACGCAACATTAGGTGAATGGTGACACATATAAAAAACACGGCAATATATGATAAATGTTATCCTAATATAAGTGTTATCTTATCCCGCTAATGTTTTATCAGCCAGTCAAATCACTGTTAGGGGGCCACCATTAGATTCCCAGGGGGGGGGGGGGGGGAGCAGGAGTATTTTTGAAATAAATAATTTCGGGCGGACTCTGCGTGAAATAAATAATTTACTTCAAGAACTGTTCCATATAAGCATGTAACAAAATTTGAAATTTTCAGCGCGCCGCCGAGCCCGGTTGAAATAAATAATTTGCCCGCGACAAATACTCATGCCCCCCCCCCCTGGGAATCTAATGGTGGCCCCCTTATTGGGTGCTCAGACATCAAGATTTGCAAATGTTTGCTCTCAAATTAAACAAATATCACTAATTTTCACCCACTTGAAGTTGTGGGTCGCGGTAGCGAGACACAACTTCAAGTGGTATGAAAATTCAATTTTTTTAGTTTAGCCCTTTCAGGGTTAAACTGGAGCAGCGCGCAAGGATATTTCTCTGAAAGACCCAAGAGGAGCAGCGGGGATCGAACCCGGGACGCGTGCAGTCAGGCGCTCTACCAATTTGCCACCCCCCCCCCCCCCCTCCCCTCCTCTCTGTGTTATCTTAAAGCTGACGTCTCAATAACACTAGCCTGTCACTTTGTGTCAAGGTACGCTGTGTGCCATGTGCCCCACCTACAGATCTACCAAGTGGATACGAAACATTCACCCAATGTTGGCTAAATGTTGGTCCACCGTCTACGACGCTGGCCCAACATTAAGCCAACATTGGGTGAAAGCCTCCTGTCCACTGGGAGAGGCTGAAGCGAAAATATTTCATGAATCATCTGCTGGAATGTCAATTCAATTCACAAAGCTCTCACAGCCTCAGGCATTGACATGTTGACAAGGCATTAATATTATCTCTTTAAGTACCGGTAGCGATAATCATGATAATAAAATGCATTTTCGCGCCAGCGAGACACAAATTCAAGTGGCATAAAATATAAATTATTCAACTTAGCGCTTTAAGGATTGACATGGAGCGCGCAGCGCGTCACCGCCCTGCGCGAAATTAACGTCGATACACTCGATCAGGCAGCCATTAACGTCATCGTCTAGTCACAATGAATCATTAAACTGTAGACCTTCCTATAAATATGAATAACTCCTGCATTGTGTATATTGACTTTGTTATAGACATATATAACCTAATAAGATCTGCTGATGGTTCCTATACACAACTATTTGATTTCGGATTTTTTTATTATTATTTATTAGGCTTTATATACACAAATACACAAATAATCGTACAAATATGCAATTGTAAGTAAAAATGTATACATCAGGATGTCGAATACAGGTGACCAGCACCCTAACTTAGTTCGACATCCAGGATAAAATTTATATACATGGTAATTACATTTAAAATGACACTTGAAAGTAAAATTAAATAAAAATATATCATACATAATTTTTGTTTCCCGCGCTAAAGTTATGTATATACATAATAATCGACCCATTGAAGATGAAGGGTGCATCTTTTGTTTGCATTTACAGAGTACACAAAGGCAAATAATTAGTACGTGCTACTATTGTTTGCCTTTGAGACTGGAAAGCACCACAAACAACTTTTCAACTCTTACAACGCTGAAATATTTTTTGTAAACCATGGAGACCAAGGGTTTTTTCAATTTGAAATCATCATAAATGTCTTAGTCATAGCTTTTCTGCTTCATTTGAAAACCTGTCATGCGTCTACGGCCATTATAAATATTTAACTCTTTAAGCGCGGGAACCGACTTTAGACGTCAGAATCTGACGTCGATAGACGTCAGATTCTGATGTCTAAATTCGGTCCCCGCACCGAAAGAGCTAAAACATCACTAACCATGCTGACTGTGTTTAAAAACTCTTCACCCACCCATGGCATTTCCTCAAATTAGTATTCACTTGGAGTTGTGAATTGCTGTAGCTAATCGCAGCAAAAAGTGTTTCTGCAGAAAAAACAAGTGAAATTTTTTTATTGACAATATGTCTCAGCCCAGCATGCAAGAGACTTTGACCCAATGCTGCTTTAAAGTTGGGCCACCGTCGCAGACGTCACAGTCTCTTGTACGCTGGGAGTGCCGCATTTATTTGTGACGTGTGTATTTACCCCACAGTCACTTAAAATGGATAAGTGATTAATTTAA
This sequence comes from Flabesymbios commensalis, assembly GCA_964017125.1. Classification (NCBI taxonomy): domain Eukaryota; kingdom Metazoa; phylum Annelida; class Polychaeta; order Terebellida; family Flabelligeridae; genus Flabesymbios; species Flabesymbios commensalis. The sequence goes on along the minus strand of OZ024905.1, from coordinate 101,505,758 downwards.
TCTCACTCTAAGAATGAAATTAAACTTATCACTTATTCATTTCAAGTGCCTGTGGTTTACCCCTGTTAACACCCAAATATTTCTTGTAATTTTCATTAATTTTTCCATTAATCTTTAGCTGTGCTGCTACAATTCACACTGTACACCGAGCACAATGTGTAATGTAATATATCGCTGAAAGGGCTAACATGGACAGAGTTAGATAGCTAATAGTAAACATGAAATATACCTAACAATACAACCATATGACAGATAAAACCCAGGTAATCAGATAATAACATATCAGAATGTTATCTATTATTGACCCTAGCGAGCGTTAATGAGTGAATTGCACTGTATATGCACCTCAATAATGACAAACCTCCGACCCGACCGAGATTCGAACCCTGTTTTCCTCGGTATTTTATGATCCAACGGGGCCTGTCTTCTGCTGCTCAAATGTTTGCTACTATGGGGTAAGTCACTTTAACTTGTAGCGCATGTTTTTCGCCGATTTCTCAGTCAATTCTCAAATGATTTTCATGAAATTTTGCGCGGACTATTTTCTCCTATTTTTCATTTAAAATATTGTATAATTCAAAAGTTAGACTATTTGACACGTAGTAAATTTTTAATTACGAATTCCCGCTATGATCCATTTAAACTGGTTAAAATTAAAGTCTGTTTGAAGCTCTGAATTGTATTACATGCTGAATAGTCTAACTTTTAAAATATTCGCCAATACTCGCCATGAATTCATGGCAGAGGACTAGAAAATATGCTTGTAAAATTTCAAGAAAATTGATTTAAAATTGACTGAGAAATCTCAATCACAAGTTAATGTGACTTCAACTATATTTTCCTTCATTTGAAGCTGGCATTGATGACTCAATTTCCAGCTTCAAGTGACAAACTAGATTCGTCTTTATTAAAAATGACATCTCCCAAAAACAGATTATTTCATCAAGTGACCATCTTCTACAAAATCTTTATCGGTTTGACTGGCATTTTATTTGATCATAAACTCGATTGCACCGTATATATACGGCCCTAGCAACACAAGGGTTAATAATATCATGTCTTATCAGAACGTCATTTATTATTATTTGTCGAGCCTGGTACAAGCTTGATCAGCCGATATACAACAGGTAAAAATGGGGGGGGGGGGTGTTATTGATTCAACTGTAATACAATCCTTTCTGAGGTTTCGAAGTAACTATCCAGTGTGTTATCTCGTATGTCTCCCCCGTAGGGAAAAGGCGGGAATATACATTATTTGCAAAAAAATCTTGTTAATTTTACAATGTTTATCACAGCATGCATTGCATTAACGTAAGCCCTGTGTTACAGATAGTGTAGAAGGTGAAATTGTAGTATTCTGTGAAACGCAGTGACGTCCCCAGAAACCCTTTTGAATTGCTACTCGGTGAAATAATATTATACGCGACCCCAGCCCCGCATACTTCATACTTCATTGTACTACTGTACAGTACAGCTCACGACAGACCGTGTACACTCTATTACAGTACAGTACAGATCACAGCAGACCGTGTACACTCTACTACTGTACAGTACAGCTCACAGCAGACCGTGTGCACTCTACTACTGTACAGTACAGCTCACATAATGCCGTATACACTCTACTACTGCACAGTACAGCTCACGGCAGACCGTGTACACTCTACTACTGTACAGTACAGCTCACGGTAGACCGTGTACACTCTATTACAGTACAGTACAGCTTACAGCAGACCGTGTACACCCTTCTACTGTACAGTACAAGTCAAAGCACACCGTGTACACTCTACTACTGTACAGTACAGCTCACAGCAGACCGTGTATACTCTATTACAGTACAGTACAGCTCACAGCACACCGTGTGCACTCTACTACTGTACAGTACAGCTCACAACAGACCGTATACACTCTACCACTGTACAGTACAGCTCACGACAGACCGTTATACTTTACCACTGTACAGTACAGCTCACGGCAGATCGTGTACACTCTATTACAGTACAGTACAGATCACAGCAGACCGTGTACACTCTACTACTGTACAGTACAGCTTACAGCAGACCGTGTGCACTCTACTACTGTGCAGTACAGCTCACATCATGCCGTATACACTCTACTACTGCACAGTACAGCTCACGGCAGACCGTGTACACTCTACTACTGTACAGTACAGCTCACGGCAGACCATGTACACTCTATTACAGTACAGTACAGCTCAAAGCAGACCGTGTACACTCTGCTACTGTACAGTACAAGTCAAAGCACACCGTGTACACTCTACTACTGTACAGTACAGCTCACAGCAGACCGTGTGCACTCTACTACTGTACAGTACAGCTCACAACAGACCGTGTACACTCTACCACTGTACAGTACAGCTCACGACAGACCGTTTTACTTTACCACTGTACAGTACAGCTCACGGCAGACCGT